>JAZBGW010002040.1:0-12905 GCA_037464815.1 Mylabris variabilis | reverse complement strand
AGTTTTCTAAGCCTTCGGAAGGTTCTTGTATCTATCTTAGGAAGATCAAGAGATTATGAACAAAACATAACAAATACCGCACTATAGAATTGATTTCTAGAATTCTTAATGCGATATACTTCTTGAAATAACAACATAAGTGCCATAACGGAAAATCTCAGGGGCACCCCGTAATATAATATAAGGGCTCGCCCGCAACAAAATGTACGGAACGACCACAACAAAGTTAATGATGACGATGATTGTGATGGTGATGATATTTATAACGATGGCACTGGTCGTGCATGAGTTCTTTGAAATTTATTTTTTCTGTGCGTTTATTTCTATTGCTTTTTTTTGTATATGGATCATTTTATATTAATTTTTACACACATTAATTGGAGATATGCTCAAAATGTATTAAATTTCTGTTTACAATAGTTATCTTGCTCAACGTTAATGTTACATAGTCACGTTGGCCTTTACTATAAATACTAAATACGCCCCTGTTCATTGCAAGTGTTAAAATAAACAGAAACTTTAAAACTACTACGTTCTAATGTTACCGTTCCAGGCGGTCATTGTTGGCAAAATTTTATTGCTCTGTTAAAGTTGTGAGGCAAATATACAGGTACCCATCCAAATGTCTGTAAAACCTACGCTTAGGTCAATTTAAGACACAAAACGGGCCTTAATGGTGTAATAAAATTAATTCACTATAGGTTTATTAAACAAAAAAATTGAACTGTTCAAAATGTGCTACAATTAGAAAAATCATCCAATATTTCAACTTCTCTCTCAATTTTGTTGTTTGTTATTTATAATTGACAAATAGTTCTTTTAATTCTTTTATGACGGGGTTCACAAAGAAAATCGTCTGTAACAGCACACATTTTTAATACCCATTTGTAATTTCTTTTAAATAAGCTCATTATTTATGAAAGAACTCGACCCTTTCTTTTCAAAAGTCTGTTTCCTCTACCTGTTACAACAAAATTTATAGTGTATAAACTGACTTAAGAGATCCGACTTTAGTAACAAAATTATTTCACAATAGATTCAGTAGTAAACAATTTGATAGGGGTACTGAAATATTGTCACTTGTTACTGTTGTACATTTTATAAATTTGTCACGTTTATGAAGAACCAGATGTAGCTAAGCCAGATGCTTATATAAAAATTTGCAAAATAATTGGCCGGTCTTCCACAAAGCTGGTAATTTTTCCACAAAATTTTTGTATTTGTTTAAAATAAAATTAATATTAAACGTATTAAAAGCGGCTCGATTGCTACTTCACTTTACGATAACTTCGAATGAAATGTTACTATCATAGACCGGATTTTGGTGCGCTGACGTCACAGTCCGAACTATCTAACAGTCGAGCGATACCGGTATAGGCAGCAGTGAATTTATTAGGCGCTTACTATGTAGTGTGGACAGTATCTCAAGCCACGGTCACAAGCACACCAAAATTCCGTCTCTAGTTATTATAGTTTGGTCCACGATATCTGAAAATGACCGGAGTAAGTTTGCGGTTTTGGTGGTTGAGTTTTACAAGTACCCCCTAATAAATAAATCTAAAAGTGACATACAGATGGGTGAAAGACAGGCCCGTATTTAGAAAAATTTGTCATGATTTCAAATGCAATTAGGTATATTGTTCATTTTCTAGGAAATCTTAATCCTCTTTAATATTTTCAAGTATTGTTGATAAAAATATTTGAACCATTCTCTATGTATGATTTTACTTGCACATATTTTTAATCTTTATGAAATTGTCGAAGGGGGGGCCAAAAATTTGAGTACGGACAGTGTTAGCATTGGCATTTCTAAATACTGTAATAAATCATACTTGCAAGCTTGGGTAAACAACCATAACCACAAAGTACTTGGCCCTAGCCTGAGGCCTTTCAGTTATCGTGGACCAAACTATATACTGGACTCCAG
Organism: Mylabris variabilis; assembly: GCA_037464815.1. NCBI lineage: Eukaryota > Metazoa > Arthropoda > Insecta > Coleoptera > Meloidae > Mylabris > Mylabris variabilis. The sequence goes on along the minus strand of JAZBGW010002040.1, from coordinate 10,978 downwards.
CAGGGTTATATTTTTCGTAAATGAATTTGAACAACGGGACTCCCACTATATTTGAGAATTTAAGTATCTACGTTCATTTCTTAGAAAAATCTTGTTACTTTCACCTGTTTATGTACAAACATTACCTGTTTTGTGAAAGACTGACCTATTTTGGAAATTTTTATATAAAGATCTGGTACATCTACATCTGATTCTTCATAATGTGTGTGAAGAAGCGACAATATTTCACTATCCCTGTCAAACTGTTTACTACCGAATCTATTGTGAACTAATTTTATTACTAAAGTCGGATCTCTTAAGTCAGTTTATACACTATACACGCATGGACAAACTAATAATCATTTCTTGATTTATTATTTTAATCCTGTTTTCTAGTGGTGACAAAAGCCGGCTTACATTTACACTTTAGTCCATAAAATCGCAAACAAGTTGGTGCAACTAAATGAGTTGAACTATCAGTTTTTAAAGATGTGATATCGATTACCAGTCACAGAAATTACAGTAAACGATTTCCTTTATAACCCTCTCAACCATAAAATAATTTGACTTGTAAATCAAAATTGTGCATACCTGCATTTTTCTTTTCCGTTCTTTTACTTCATTCTTCTGTTGAATTTTCTTCTGTAATTGCAATTGCATTTCACGATGTTTAATTCCACTTTTCCCACCACACACATCTAATTTAAATTATATAAAATTAAAAAAAAACACACACATTTAAATAAATAATAGAAACAGATAGGATATTAATTGATTTACCTTTAGACTGTGTATTTGTTGCTGATGTAACTTGATTAGCCGCTTCAGTACCCACACCAACAGAATATGTGATAACAAGATAATAAGCTAATGCTTGTAATGATGAAAATGTTGTACTAAAATGTTGTTCAGACCATTCTTTTATAATTAACCATGCAGCAGCTGTTAAACTACTTTGTGTACATGGTGTTTCAGTACTCTGAAACAATAATTCAAATTTAATCTGGATTTTTCATTTTCTTTATCGATTAAATATCTTACTAAAGGTTTATCAGCGAGATCTGGTAGAATCGGTGCATTCAATTTAATACACCGTCTCAAACCCGAATAACAATATCTAGAATTGCCTCTTGTACCTAATCTTCTTGCACGCACTTTTGGATAAACCTGCTTCATAACTTTACCAAAATCAGCTTGTGATAACGATTTTATTTTATTTTCTAAACAATAATTCCTAAAATAACAGTGAATTAATAATATAATTTATTAAAAAAATAATAATAATTACGAATAATCATCGTAGACTTGTTGTTTAGGTAATGAAACTTCCGGATCTTCTTCCAAATGGGTTTTAATCCATGATATTGTACGACTAATTTCAATACGACTACCTAATGGATTTAACGGTTGCCTTAACGGATCCACTACATTGGTTAATTGGAAAAATTTTAAATATAACAGATATTTTTCTGTATTCGATAAAGAACTCATATGTTCCAAAATTTGTTTGGCTTTATCACTGCAACAAATAATAATAATAATAATGATAACAAAGAGAGAAGTAAGTAAACATGTAAATGTAATTGTGGTTTATCTTAATTTAAAATCGTCATAGTTTCTTTCATATAATCCTTATCTATATAACTGAATTATCTAATTAAAAGTTTTTTTTATCGATACGTATCTTAATTACTATCCAAAAATGACCATGTAATTTTTATTAAAAAATGATCTCTGTAAAATCAACAAAAATAAACAAATTATTTTTATAAAGTAACTATTAAAAGAGATATATTTAAATGGATAAAAGTTACCATTTTAATTATATTTTTAGAATAATTAAGTTTTCATAGGTTATGTTTAGACTATTTCTATTTAATTTAAATTATCGTTAAAATTAATCGATATTTGTGAAAATTTAATATTATTATTCTTATCGAACTCTAAAGAAAACTCGGAGTTTATTATTTATGTAATTTCTTTTCAAAATAGGTGAATTTGATTAAAAAAAATTTTTCAATCAAGTAGCCATTGTCTTTTGTTTGAATTTTTTTTGACATTTTCTGACGTCCCAAGCCTACTGAATTATATTTTTTTATTTCTTTTTATTAATAAATAAGTGGGGATTTTGGGATAAATTTGATCTTAAAATTAGATAAACTGACCTAATCGTGGTTTGCACTGGTTGATTTCCTGTATTTGTTGTTGTTGTTGTCTTGAAATTAGTATTATTTGAAGTTTTAAGAATATTATTATCGTTGTCATCATTTTCAGTTTTTTCATCCGATTCTTTATTATTATTATCAACAGTCTTAGTCTCCTCACCGTTGCCATTGTTTAAACAATCATCTGCTGCTGTTGTACAATCTAATCCATCAGTCGCCACAGATTGTTGGTATTTAGTTGGCCATTGTTGATTTTCCATTATAATTGATGGTATTTTAATGGAATCTTTGTTGTTATTAATTATTATCAAATAAATTTTTGAACACTTTACCAGCCAATAGGGGCTGACAAGACCGGAACATTTTATTGTCAACTCAAATCAGCTGGTCTCTCCAATGGACGACGGCTGTTCCGCTTAATCCGTACGCACGCACACACACACACACACACCATACACACACAGACACACCACCATAAAAATCGATCATCTATCTTTATTTATTACATTATACTCTATCTCACTTCTACTCAATTTCTAATTCGTTGTTATGACGTCACATTTTTGATACATACAGCGCCAACTATATTTTCTACCAACATTACGAATTATTGTTAAATTAAAATAACGAAAAGTAAACAATATGATAATGACATAATCACAATAATTGATAACATTTACATAAATCAAATAATTATTGTCGATACACGTTTATTTTAATGGACATTTCTCATTAAACAAATAACAAATATAAATATAAGAATTGGCCAACCTGATAACACCGACTTGATAAAAAAACACGCTTCTATTTTCATAAATAAACCACCTCTCCGCTAGAAGGCGCTCCAAAAAAAGTTAATTATTTAATAAAGAAAAAATTAATAAAATAATCACCTGTTTTACTATAATTACAATTAATGGATACTTATTAGATACGACATTCTTATTTGGCGGAAATTTGTAATAATCACGTGACCAATATTGATAACATAACCTCAAAAATATTAATAACCTCACTTTTTGTTGCAGCGATATTTAAAAAATAATTTATTAAATAAATTGGATAAAATGCTACCACCGGCTAGTGGAACTGGTCAGTTTCTACCATTTTCAGCGAAAGTCATTCGTTTTGTCCGTCACGGTTGTACGAATCGTCCTTTTTTCCATATTGTAGTAGCAGAAGTTTGTTGATATTCACTTAATTTAATTACGAATTATTTGATGTTTCTGCTTTTTTTCTTCTAGACAAAAAGTGAGCAATTCGATCCAGTTATCGAACAAGTCGGCTCATTTGATCCAATCCCAAATGAATATGATGAAAAATTGGTCTCTTTAAATTTGGAACGTATACGTTATTGGATCGGAAATGGGGCTATGGTTTCTAAACCGGTTGAACAATTATTTGGTATTTAAAAATACTTGTTTGCGATATGAATAGATGTTGTATTTATCGATTATTTCAAGGTCTAGCTGGATTCTTCCCTATACATCCGACAACGTACATGACGGCTTGGCGAAACCGGAGAGCGGCACAAGAACAACAGCAGAGCGAGAATAAAGAATTAACAACTTAATCTTAACAGTTTTATCAAGTCTTATTAATATAATACAGTTATTAAAAGTGTTCTTTTTATTATTTCTCAATCAACAATACCACAAGTCACTTGAGAAGTGGGTGAGTTTTTGTATGAATTTTATTTGAAATTTTTACGTAAAGAGAATGGTAAATAATCAATTGGTTTAAAAAATATAAATGATTTAATTCAATATTTTAAAATTTTCTAGAATAAATATGGAACGATGAAAAAAATACACTTATTCTAATTAAAAATTGATTTGATTCTTGGTTGTTTTAAGCAGGGCTTTGAACCGTTCTTTTTTGTGTTCCGGTTCAATTGAAAAAAAATATCGGTTCGGTTTCTGCAAAAATGTTTAAATTTCACCCTAAGAGATTTTTATAGGGTAACTATATACTTTAAAAACCCTCAAACAGACAACCTTTATTTTGTAATTAGAAGAATTTTCATGGTAATATATTTTAAAACGGGGTAGAAAATCGGAAAAAACAAAATATATCATATAACTTCAACCCCCAACAAGGGATGAAAACGCGGCTTACACCGTTTGATAGCTCTAGCGAATTTATGTCAACTAGTTTTTATACCACAGTATTACGCCTTTACAGATATTACAGGGGTAACTAAGCCCCAATATCTTCCTTAAACTTGACTATGAGCACAGACGGTAAAACACGCATCCTTTAGAATAGAATGAACTACCTATAAACCAAAAAACATCGAAATCGGGTGGTTTACTTGCAAGTTTGTGTTAAGGGCCCTAAAGTACCTATTGCCGACGTAGTTCCTAGGTAGGGAGAAAAAAGGAGATACGAAGAAAAAAAGACGGTGTTAGGTGGTATACTGGAGTTGAAAAAAACGGTTTTTATTTTTGGTTCAGCTCCGCATTTCTTTCCGGTCTAAATTTCGTTTTTTTTTCTTCCTGGTTTTCGGCTCTGTTTCGGTTCGACACCCTGCTTTTAAGATCATCGCCGGAATATCGACTACCTATCTTGATATATCTTGGTAGTCAACACTTTATAAAAGCAAATTTTCAAAATTTTGCTTTCAGTCATGGTGACCATATCAAATATTCACTGTAATTATACTGTTTGGCTATTGTTTGTAAACATAACCTAACTTTTAAAAATTGTGGATACAAATTTATATCGCTTGAATTTACTGAAATATTGATGATGGTAATTAAACTGATATTTTTTTCATAGATTGGTAAGCCTGTGATTAATTTTTAAAATCTTTGTAGATAAAAAGTCTCAAATGAAACATTTATTTATTCACACACAATAATTGTTAATATTTAATAATTTTATTGATTGTGAATAGGACTCGAAATATAATAAAAACAATGGAAGGAATGGCGAAATCGAAAAAAAACCAAACGAAATCAGCGATACAAACCCGTTCAAAATGTGTACCATTGAACGAGCCACCACCGCCAGATCTTAAACGAATTCACCATGAACCGAAATATGAACTGGCGATATTAACGAATGAAAAATATCGTCATTTAAGTGTCCATGAACGTGCTAAATTAATGTCTGATGAACTAACGAAAATATCAAATATCCGTGCAAATTTAGCATCACGTTCATTATTGATGGCACCACGACCAAAACCGATTTTTCCATCAACAAAATGCACAGTTTCTCCCCTATCAAAAACAGATACAAATGAAACAATAGAGGAAGAATCACAAGAAATTGGAGAGAATCAACAACAAAAAAACACGTATGTTAATCGATTTGGTCGTCAAGTTAAACGTAAAGTCTATACGGAAGAAATAGAGAATAGTGCTGCATTGGAAACAACTCAAAACAATGAAGACCATCAACACGAATTTGATAATAATATAAAAATAACAATGTCGAATGTTGTTAGAGATGAAGTAGAAGATGAATCGCTTGTAGACGAGTATTCACCGATAAAAGTCAAAAAACGATTACCACGTGCCGACCGTTTATTTGAAAATTTATTAAAACATGATGAAAAGGAACGAGAACAAAATGCTAAAATGGCTGCATCTGAAAAGCCTCTAATGCAACCGGATGTAGATCGCTGTGAAAATCCCAATGGAACAACTGCGGAGGTTTCGACACTAGCCGGTCAATCTAATATCAGAAAACGACGATTACTTTCACGTCCACAAGGTTTCACTTATCAATTAACAATAAAAATAGAAATAATCACAAGATTTCAATTTGTAGATCTAGATAAAATTACAGTAGTGCCAGAATCGCCCAATAATGAAGATCCGGAAGTAAAGAAATCGAAAGATATTAAAAAGAAGAAGAACGAAATTGAATGCCCTATTTGCAGTCAGAAATATCCGGCTCATATAGTCGAGGTAAGTTTGGTGTTTTCATCGAGAATTTGTTCGAGTTCTGTCTGTTTACAGGAGCATGCTTCTACTTGTGGTGAAACGATGCAAGGGTGATTTTTGTTGTTCTTCTTCATTCCTAGATTATTATATATTATTATTATATAAAAAATCAATTACAAATTACTATTACATTCTATTGAAGCATTTCATTGGCCACAATCACAAGATTCGTCTACTTTTCCGTGAATTTTTGTAATTTTTTTCCTTTTAAAATATTAAATCTATTGTTTAAACGAATTCTTCCAAAACCACAAATGTTCGAGTTGACAAAACTATAAATAATTCCTTTAGCCGCAATTACAGTACACGCTTGTATAAATTGCCCTTCATATAGAAAAAACGACGAGTTGTTTGATAAAAATGAAACTGTTAATAATATTAATTGGCATTGTCGAAATACATTCTCTATTAGATTTAGATTTGATTCGAGCATATTTTCAAGAGAAATCAACGAAATTCGGAACAATCTTCACCTGTTTCAATCGATCTGAACTTGTACAATTTAGTCGAGCGTTAATATCGAATTATAATCGAGAAATATCAATTTTCGACGTTAATTTTCCACAAATTGAACAAACATTGCAAACATCACATGAACATATTAGTGTTGTTGCCGATCTCGATTGTCCCAATATTGAAAATCTATTAATTAAAGTAATAATTTAAAGTTTTTACAATTAATAACAAAAATAACATTTCGTTAAAGTGTGGTTTTAGGAAATTTTTTGATGTAAAACATCATTGGCTTCTTATTACATCATTATTAGAAAGTTATCAAGACAAATTTGATAATGTTACACTTAATATAGATGCTGATATAAATTTGGCTGTTTATAATGAAACAGATCGAAATTTTCTAATAATCGATGTTTATAATCCAGCTTCAAAGCATGGCGGTTTATTAAATTTTACCAAAATTGGTTTTTATAACGAAAAAATCGGTTTTAACGCTAGAATTGTAGAGGATAAATATTGGGCGAGACGGAATATGTCTTTGATACGATTTAAAACTATGGTGGTGGTACGTATACTACTTAAAAAACAAAAAATACACGAATTAATTTTTTTATTTAGCTGCCAGTACCATTCCATGGTACTCTTCGCGAATACTTGGATAGTGATGATAACAGAACGATCAATACTTTTAATCGTTTCCATAGTAGATTGGTCCATTTCTGTCGAGATTTTTACAATTTCAGGTAATTGCCTATAATTATTCAACAACTAGATAAAAATCGAATAAAATTCCAGTATGGATACATTTTTGGCGAAATCCTGGGGCTACACGAAAGACGATGGTAGTTTTGATGGAATGGTTGGTGCTCTAAACCGTAGCGAGATAGATTTTGGTAGTTCACCATTATTTGTACGTACTGACCGTGCTCAAGTTATTGATTATGGGCGAAATACTTGGATTCTAGAGTAATTTAAATTGTAAAATTAGAAATTAACGTTTTTAAATAGATATTTTTAGTGCTAAATTCATATTTCGTAATCCGAAATCGCGCACATCAATCGAAATTTTCCTAAAACCGCTATCAACATCTATCTGGTTAATAACAGGAATGTTTGCCATAACATCTGTGTTGATATTCAAAATAGTCACAACATATGAACGGAAACAATTCAATTGTAATGTTGAAACAACTTGGAGTTTGTCGACTTTATATACATTGGGTTTTTTTTGCCAACAAGGTACACCCACGACACCCCATCTGTTATGTGGCCGAATTACAACAATAACCATTCTTCTGTTATCGTTGATAATTTATCAGTTTTATTCAGCAAGTATTGTGTCACATTTATTGATGAAACCAACCACTGTTATCAGGAATCTCAAACAACTTTTAACATCAACAATAAAAGTCGGCTGTGAGGATATTCTATATAATCGCGATTATTTTCAGGTATAAAAACAAATTAGATTATAAATTAGTGAGTCTTGTAATTTCAGCGTACAACCGATCAAGTGGCAAAGGAATTGTATTATCGGAAAATTCTAGGCAAAGGCGGTAATATATCGAATTTTCTACCACCGGAAATTGGTCTCCAATTAGTCGAACATGGTGATTACGCTTTCCATGTTGAAATTGCTACAGCTTATCCAATCATTGAAACAACATTTAGTCTTAAAGCAATTTGTGAATTACGTGAAATACAATTGTTCCCAACACAACCGATGCACGCAAATTATCCAAAACATTCACCATTTCGTGATATGTTAGATACTTGGTAATATAGAAGCTGGAAAGTTCTAATTTCAATTCATTACAGTTTTTGTTTTTATAGTTTACAGCGAATAGGTGAATATGGTATTTTGTTTCGAGAACGCAGACATTGGCATCCACGAAAACCTGAATGTATTCAATCATCGAAATCCGTTAGTTTTAATGTTGGCTTGGATGAATTCTATCCTGCTTTGGTACTCTACCTGATTGGTGTATCGATTAGTTTAATTCTTCTTATAATAGAAAAACAAATCAGAAAAAAGAAGAGGAAGAAAGTGATAAGATGCAATAAAACTAAACGATCTGCTATTGTAATACCTTTTGTTAATTGAAACAACGCTAAAATTTAATGACTAAATGGTAGTATAGTTTGTTGTTTAGGTAAACTTTTAACAGATTTAGTTTTATGCGTATAGAGCAGTTCACAAATTAGTAAAGTTAACGATAAACAACTACCACAAGCTAAAACTATTAAAGCACAAGAAAACTCGTGTAAATTAACGTTAATATCATTAGCTTTCATTGATTTAATACAAATTGGCTTCCGGGTATCCCAATAGTTTCTCAAACGATACATTATACCTTTATCGACCAGCTCCAACATGCTGAAAATTGAATATTGAATTAGAGCAAATCATTGATATTCTATAGGCGAATCTTAAACTCTCTAATGCAGTGGTGGATTTACCCAAAGGCTGTGGAAAGGGGCCCCAGATTTTTACTACACAAGGTGTTTTTTTAAAAGTGGTCAATTTTTATGAAACTCCTACTAGCCGGTGAGCGATTCAAAAAATATTTCAAGGATTTGTAGGGGCGCCCCTGGAGACCATTTTAGCAAAATAAGAACCTCGTAGCTTATTTAGAAGTTGGTCAAAAACGATAGTTTGTGGCAATGTTTCAATTTTTAAAAATTAACAAAGCACACAAAATGACTAAGAATAAGAATGATTCGTAGACCCTCCCAATAGCGATTTTTTTCGTTTTTGTCCATTTCATTCTAGAGAAAATGTGAAAGATTTCCACCTGTTCCAGAATAAAATGAAGAAAAACGAAAAAAATCACTCTTGGGAGTGTCTACGAGTCATTAATAGTCGTTTTTGCAAATTGTGACATTGTCAGAAACGACCTACTCCCAAATGAGCTACGAGGTTCTAACACTCTCCTATAAATCCTTGAAATATTTTCCAAAACGCCCGCTAACTTATAGGAGTTTCATAAGAATTAATCACTTTTAAGAAAAAACACCCTGTATACAGAGGGTTTCAAAACTTGTGTTGGAAATGAAACCTGTGATTCTTTGGCCCTTTCTAAGAAAAAAAGTTCCCAATAACAGGTCCGCAAGCGCATCGTTTTCGAGTTACAGGGTGTGGAAGAATTATTTTTGTTTCTTGACAATATCGCAGGAATCATTTGAGATACAGTACTCAGCTTTTGTCGACGCCATACCGTTCATTTTGGTTATTTTATGATTGCTATAATTCAATTTATTTCAATATGCCAGTGGCGGAGATTTTGGGGCTCTGCGAGTTTTTTTGTTCCTAATTCCTACGGTACTGAGAACATTGGAATTTCGGAACCACAATTTAAAATGTTAATCTTTCCTACATAAAAAAGTCCTCTTGGTTAAAAGCACTAATATGGCCTGTTTTAGAGAAAAATTTCATTTTATGATGCAGAACTCGCTTTGGCTATTTCAAAACATGTACCTGAAAATAAAGGGGATGATCAAGTAACCAAAATGAATGGTATAACGTGGACAAAAGCTGATTACTGTATCTCAAATGGTTCCTTAGATATTGTGAAAGAACTAAAAAAAATGCTTTGACACCTTGTATCTCAAAAACGGTGCGTTTGCGGACCTATGTTATTAGGAACTTTTTTTCTTAGAAAGAGCCAAAGAATCACAGGTTTCATTTTCCGTCACATGCTTTGAAACACCCTGTTCTGTACTTATGAAACTCCTATTCATTAACGAGGGATTCAAAAAATATTTTAAGGATTTATAGCTGGTCCCTGGTAAACATTTTAGCAAAATAGAACCTTGTAGTTAACTTGAAAAACGATTTTCTCCAATTGAACAGAAATCGTCAATTTTTTGTGCTGTTTCGGAGGTGCAAAACGCTCGATTGCTATTGCTATTTACGTATACCATACAAGATTTCTTGAAATTCCCTTATTAAAATTTAAAAAAAAATCCAACTTTCGTATCAACATTTTCGTAAATGTATTGCAAAAATGTTTCCTTAATAATTGAACATTTTTATCGCAAGGGTAGATAAAATGTAGTTTCAATAATGAAAGAACACTTTAGTAATGGGAATTAGAAAAGGTAACTTTTTACTTATAAAATATTCTGATTTAAAGAATAATTTTTGAGTTTCTGTTCAATCGTAGCAAAAATAGTGCCCAATTGTATAACTGTAATTTTTGTCATTAATATTACGTACTGTAGGAAAAATAACTTATTAGCAAACGAAACAATAAATACAAAAACATTTACTTGTATGGCGCCCCCAAAAATTGTAACACCTCGGGCCTCGTCAAGACTAAATCCGCCACTGTTCTAATGGAGTGGATTCGCGTAAAGAATACGATTGTTGTATATCTATATAATTACCAATAATTCATCATTTCACGGAACGGTGAATGT
>JAZBGW010002039.1:1473-12907 GCA_037464815.1 Mylabris variabilis | reverse complement strand
TTTTTCAATTGTAAACTTCATTAAAGTTTGTTTACATGAAATTAGTTCAATGTAATCAAATTTTTAGAACGATGCTGTAGGAAAAAATGAATACATGTAAAATTTGGTAAAAAACTCGCTTTAATAAACACAATGTGAACTTTTTTATGATTAATTAACGATAAGAAAATCATTGATTTTTAAATTTTGTGCGGTAAACGTGTATTTTGTGTTGCATATTCATCACAACAGTAAACTCATCTCTATTTTAGGCTCGGCTCAACATATTGGTCCCAACTAGTCCCAATCATTGGAACAATTACTTTGAAAACGTTATGAATTACAATTACTAATTACTTTTTGAAAATAGTAATTAGTAATTGTAATTTAATAACATTTTCAAAGTAATTGTTCCAATGCCTACAAACATTCGTATGTACTTAAAGTTGATTTTATAAGGAAAATGGAAACTAGACAGTTACATTTAAAATTTAAATGAATATGTATATTGATAAGCAAACATAAATAGACAACATATGTATAGACGCAAAGACGCTAACAATTTTAAAAGTAAAAAGTATATTAAAAATACCAGCATTTTTTTAATAAATGGCAGTTCTTTTAAATTATCTTTTTTTTAATTTATATTATGGGCAGCGTGGCGCTAGTATCCCGTGTATTTCTCAAATTGTCAACATGAATAAATTGGCGCTATTCTAACCTCAATTTTAGAAGTCTGGAAATTGCACATAAATAACGTATAAATAAGTTTTGATAAGGGAAAAATGATGGATTTTTTAGAATTTTCCGATATGACCGCCGAGGTCAAAGGTTGTATGGTATGTTATTTTTCTTACATTTCCCCATAAACGTACAAACTTTCATCGAAAAGCAAATCCAAGAAGCTTACCATTTAAATTGTCGCTTCTTCACATAAAACACCCTATTTGCATGGTGTAATAGATAAAAATTGATAGTGACGTTTCGAAGTGTATCTCATATATCTTTCATTACCCCTAAAATGAAAATTTTAATTTTTTTTAATATTTTCCTATGTCGTCCGATAGGTTGCTGGTAAATTAAAAATGACCGATCAGAATATAATTTTTAAAAATGCTAAAACTGGTAAAGTTGAACAAATACCATCTACTGATTTCGAAATGGTAAATTTTCAAAATTTCGCCGGCACATGGGGTATACGATTATTTTTAAAAAATGGTAATCTACATCGTTTTGTTGGTTTCAAAGAAAATGAAAAAGAGAAAATTGCCAAATTTTTTTTGAATAATTACAAAATTGATTTATTAGAGAAAGAATTGAGCTTAAAAGGATGGAATTGGGGTACAGCAACATTCAATGGTTCCGTTCTAAGTTTTGATATTGGTAATTCTAGTGCATTTGAAATACCATTAAATCATGTCTCACAATGTACAGCTGGTAAAAATGAGATCACAATGGAATTTCATCAGGTAATTGATTTATTCTTCCGAAAACTGTCAAATGATTAAATAGATTTAATATTTAGAATGATGATGCTCCAGTTAGCTTAATGGAAATGAGATTCTTCATACCATCGAATGAATTAGCTGGTGATGTTGATCCAGTTGAAGCATTCCAACAACAAGTCATGAATAAGGCTAGTGTTATTAGTGTTTCAGGTGATGCTATTGCTATTTTCAGAGAGATTCATTGCCTTACACCACGGTTTGTTCATCATGTATTCTATATTTAACATAAATTCTCTAACAATTCTACGATATTTCAGTGGTCGTTACGATATTAAAATATTCCAAACATTCTTCCAATTGCATGGTAAAACGTTCGATTATAAGATACCGATGTCAACAGTGTTACGTTTATTCTTATTGCCACACAAAGATAACCGACAAATGTTCTTTGTTGTCAGTTTAGATCCACCAATTAAACAAGGCCAAACTAGATACCATTTCTTAGTATTATTATTTGGACAAGATGATGAGACGTCAATTGAATTGCCATTTACTGAGTAATTATCTCGAAATTGATTATCAAATTTTTTGTATTATTCTAATTGTAATTTTTTATAGAGAGGAACTCAAAGAGAAATATGAAGGTAGATTAGAGAAAGAACTGTCAGGACCAACATATGAAGTATTAGGGAAAGTGATGAAAGCTATAATTAACCGAAAATTAACAGGGCCTGGCGGTTTTGTTGGGTAAAATTAACAAATTTTTCATTGTATTTAATCGTATTTTATATGGAAAAATTATAGGCATAGCGGTACACCGGCGATTGGTTGTTCATTTAAAGCAGCTGCTGGCTATTTGTATCCATTGGAAAGAGGTTTTATTTACGTACATAAACCACCGATACATATACGTTTTGAAGAGGTGGCATCAGTGAATTTTGCACGTGGTGGTGGTGGTAATCGTTCATTTGATTTTGAAATTGAATTAAAATCCGGTACTGTACATACATTTAGTAGCATAGAGAAAGAAGAATACAATAAATTATTTGATTTTATGACATCAAAGAAATTAGTGATAAAGAATCGTGGCAAAAATGTAATTTTTTTATGGAGTTGTTTTTTCCATTAATTTTTATTCTTTTTAATTGTAGGATAAAGCATCTTATAATGATGATTTCGGTGACTCAGATAATGAAGCTGCACCAGATGCTTATCTACAACGTGTTAAAGCTGAAGCTGAAGAACGTGATGATGAATATGATGATAATGTTAGTGATGAAGAGAGTACAGATGAAGATTTTAAACCAGGACAAGAGGAGAGTGATGTTGCTGAAGAATTTGATTCTAGTCCAACTATATCATCGTCTTCAGGTGAAGAATCAGGTAATTAACACTTATTTAAAAGTCCCATTTCAACTTTAACGAGGTTTTATCGTATTTTTTTAAAATTCAAAAATTGCGCTATTTTAACTGCTAGGGAAAAATGTACTACCAACATGAATTTTGAGCGGTAATTTCAATGAAAGTCAAGTCAACTTTGAAAATTTTTCACTAATATTCAACTTTTATTTTTCTACAAAATTTCTTGATTTATTTTGATGTAATAATAATAAATAAAACGCAATTAATAAAAATGCCACAAACACGTATTTTGCTAAAAGAATTAAACTGTAATTAAATTAATTTAAAAAAAGTGAAATTTTACAAATTTTTTTATTTTGATTTCAGATGCTGATGCTGCTAAAGATAAAGAAAAGAAGCACAAGAAAAATAAAAAGGAGAAAAAAGAGAAGAAAGTGAAAACTGTTTCTGAAACATCATCACGTAAAAAACGTGAAAAAAAATCAAAAGATAAGAACAAACCGAAACGTCCAGCTACAGCTTTTATGTTATGGTTAAATGCAAATCGTGAAAATATAAAATCAACAAATCCTGGTATATCAGTAACGGAAATTGCTAAAAAGGGTGGTGAAATGTGGAAGGAATTGAAGAATAAAACAGAATGGGAAGAGAAAGCTGCTAAAGCTAAAGAGGCTTATGCTAAAGCTTTAAAAGAATATGAGGCTAGTGGTGGCAGTACTGCTACTAGTAATAAATCAAACGATGATAAGAAATCTGAGAAGAAAACAACAACAACATCAACACCATCGACGACGACAACAAATACAACAAAGAAAAAACCCAGTCCAACAGTTGTACCAAAATCTGGTTCATTTAAAAGTAAAGAATTTGTTGAAGATGACAGCAGCAGTAGTAATAGTGATGATAATGATAAGAATAAAAAAAATAAAGGAAAGAAAGGATCTGATAATGAGAAAGATAAGAAGAAGAAGAATGTAACAAAGCGAAGAGCATCCGATAGTGATGATGGTAAAAAGAAGAAAAGTAAAAAAGCATCAGAAAGCGAGGCGTCTTCTCCTTCAGGATCTAGCGGGGAAGAAGAATACGAAAGTGATTAAGTTTCATATTTGATATTTTATATTTCAAAATTCTTTTTTGATGTTAGGTTAGGACAGATTAACCTCAATTTGTAGTTCATCTCATTTATTTCCGTGTTTTCATTAATAAAAATAATTTCATTAATTAACAAATTAATAAAATGTAATTTTATTTAATATAACTATTGTAATTATCGATAAAGGCTTAAATTGTCTAAGTTTAAGCAAAATAATCAAATATAACCTTAAAACGTGGTACCGGTTTTTATGCAATGGCAACAACTCGATATTTATTATACGTTTCGTATATAGGCACCCGATTTCAGTAAATCTAACAAAATAATTTCAATTAAACTCTTGATAATTCACAATTTTAGGGGTTGTCAGAGGCAAGTGGCTGGAAGATTTCCACGTTTAGATGATCCTTCAACTGTACAGGGGCGCCTAGAGATGGCTTTACAGATTTTAAATCCATCTAACACACCAGTTGCTGTACTGTCTAGTCGGTAAGATTTCAAAAGTAGCCATCAATGGATCAATGATAGGAATTTAAATTATTTTGTAGAACTGACTCAGGTGTTCATGCATTAAGTTCAACATTCCACGTGAACCTTCATCGATCTAATTGTTTCATATATGATCCAAAAACAGTAACAATAGCCGTGAACAAGTATTTTACAAAAGAAGAGCTTCCTATACGTGTGATAAAAACATTCCTCGTACCCAACGATTTTCATTGTAGACATAATGCAATATCACGTACATATTTGTATCGATTTGCAGTAATAAAATCGGAAGCTTTAAGTATGGCGCCAAGCTTAAAACATATCCCCATTGAAGAGATGGAACGTTGCTATTTTTTATGGTATTTCCACCTAAAAAAAACTTGCTTTACCCTTTGTAATTATGACGTAAATTCGATTTTAGTACCGATACATTTGATGTAGATGTAATGAGAGAGAATGCAAAATTCTTTTTGGGTGTTTACGATTTTAGAAGTTTCATGGGTAAAGGTTCAAAGGAACCAGATAAAGTGACTCGTCGACAAATCACTCGTTTGGAAATCTTGAATAGCCGACCGTTTACGTATAGTCCGTTCAGTTGGCCGAATTTTACCAGTGCCAATTTAGAAGATTATCAATTTTATGACGTCTACATATCAGCTAACGGTTTCCTATACAGACAGGTAATCATTTCAAGTAATAATGAAATGAACTGATTCAACTTGAATAACGGCTCAATTATTCTACAGACGTATTATTCAAATTTCCCGCTTATTTGTGGATTTAATACTAGCAGTAATACCAATACGTTGCATAAATTTTCCTAAAACTACTAAGATTTTGTGGCCGTTTTTTAAAAAAGACTTATCATCATTGTTGTGCAATTTTGTTTAATATTGAATAATTATGCGATAAGCCTTTATTTTTAAGAATCTTAATGACGTAATCTGAATTTGGATCTACTGATTAACGATTGTCTATTGCCCCATAGAATTTTCTTAATTTTATTGGATTTTTTGTCCGAAACAAGTTTATTGTAATTTTATTGTATAATTTTGTGTAATATTGAATTGTTTATTCGACAGATATTTTACTGTAATTTCCAGATCTAACGCTTTAATTTTTCGAATTTATTTAAATTTACCGCCTTTCTAAACATACAACACCAACGCAAATATGATCACATAAATTTCCCTAAAACCGTTGCTGAAATTGTTATTATCTCGTTAAATCTATTTAAATTTTCTAAAAAAATTGTCAATATGTTTTAAGAATTTCGAATGGTCTAATGTTACTAAATATTAAGTGATTGATTGAAGAGTTTGTGTAATTATTGGCGGGAATTTTGGTAATATTGGTTGATTAAGTTGGCAATATTGTTTGTTGACGCTTATCGGTCTAGAAATTTCGTGGTTTCCGGGCAGCGTGTCTAGTAAATTTTCATTAGTGAGAAGTTTATTATAATAATCAAGAAAATTAGGAAAAATTTACAAAGAAAAAAGGAAATAAGCCGTCTACAACAATTAAGTTATAAGTAATTATAACCTGTTTTGTTTAAATTTCATGCCGTGAGTAATTTTTATAATAAATTGATTATTTTTCTGTGCTTGATAAAGAAAAAGTAATTTGTTTAATTATACGGCCACGTTTTTTTGCAAACTCCTCACGACCAAGCAGTGTGCCCCCTGACCTGCCTGTCTCTGTGTGCGCCCTATTGGTGTGTGGTGAGTTGGAGGGAAACGTTATATCAAAATGGCTACCGATAGTGCTTGAATCACAATGATTTAAAACCACACACACATAATCTTATAGATAGATACTTGAGAAAAAAGGTATTTGTTTTGCTAAAATTGCGGTTTTTCTTTTTGTTCAAACAGGTCCGTCGTATGGTAGGCTCATTAATAGCTGTAGCACAAGGTAAAGTGTCTAGTAGTGATATAAAATTGATGCTTCAAGTACCATCGCATCGTACGTGGAACGATAAGATAAGAACAGTACCTGCTTGTGGTTTATATCTTTGCCAAGTGGAATATAATCTTGACGATCATTCTAATTTCAAGGACTGACTGCCTTAAAACAGAATCAGAGAGTTCTCTTATTAGGGTAAACAAAAACAAATCTCAAAATTTTTTAATTAACCCCAAAAAAAACCAAATAGATTAAGAGATAACACACGCAACAAGGGGGCGTAGGTGTGGCTGATAACAAAATACACAAACACACACGATGGCCGGGTCTAGAGTGTACGTTGGCGGTCTACCTTATGGTACCACTGAAAGGGATTTAGAACGTTTTTTCAGGGGCTATGGTAGAATGCGGGATGTACTCATCAAAAACGGTTACGGGTTTGTTGAATTTGATGATTATCGTGATGCCGACGATGCAATATATGAATTAAACGGTAAAAAAATTTTAGGGGAGCGTGTGACGGTCGAAAGGGCCCGTGGAACACCCCGAGGTCGAGATATTGGGTCCAGCCGCAACGATCACCGCTCCCGTGAACGTTATGGCCCCCCAACAAGAACCAACTATCGTGTTATTGTGGAAAATCTATCATCACGTGTTAGTTGGCAAGATTTAAAAGATTATATGAGACAAGCTGGTGAAGTTACATATGCTGATGCACATAAACAATATCGTAATGAGGGTGTTGTTGAATTTGCATCTTATTCTGATATGAAAGAAGCCATTGAAAAATTAGATCGTACACAATTGAATGGTAGACGCATCCGTGTAATTGAGGATAGAGGACGTAGTAGTAGACGTTCACGTTCATATAGTCGCAGTCGTAGTCGATCACGTAGTAGATCTAGATCAAGATCAAGATCGTATAGTCGTTCTGCATCACGTTCGAAATCAAGATCACGTTCAAAATCAAAATCAAAATCGAAATCACGTTCAAAATCTAGATCTAGAACACCATCAAGAAGTCGTAATGATGGTCGTGATGATAGTAAATCTAGATCACGTTCAAATTCAAGAAAGAAATCAGTTGATCGTTCTAGAAGTAATTCAAGGAAAAAATCAATTGATCGTTCAAAATCTAGATCAATAACACCGAAACGTTCCAAATCACGTGACATCTCAAAAGAGAGATCCAGATCCAGGTCAGTCAGTAAAGAACGTAGTAAATCCAGAAGTCGGTCTGCATCAGCAGATAATTGATAAGAAAAAAAAAACAGTAACAACAACAAATCCACAAAGATAATACAAAATATCCCCAAATAATACAAAGTTACGTTTTCGTTATTTAGTAAATTTAGTAGTTTTAGCTAGTTATATCCTTACTAAATAATATAAATAACTATTAGTTCTTAGTTTTAAATGCTTTTGTTTCTATTCGTTCCATTGTTTTTTTTTCTTTTTGGGTACATTTAACACCCTTTCTTCGTTTCTTATTACACGTTAAAAACTAACAAAATGAGTTTTTTGGACGAGTTGAAATTAAAAAAATCGAATTTACGTCCAACAGTTACAACAATTACCCATTCAGATGGTAGACAGTTCTATCAAAGTGGTAATGAAACAATTGAAATTGTCAATAATAAACAGTGTTGTGGTTATGTTATTGATACAAAACCAGATTTAATACCGGCGAAAATTTTGAATGGTTTATATTTAGGTTCACAAGATTGTTGTGATTTAAATATATTAAAAAAGTATAACATTAATTATGTTTTAAGTGTTGGCATTGAACCCTCAATTAAACATAATGGTATAGTTTATAAATTTGTACAATGTCTAGATATACCTGAAACGAATTTAGTTAAGGATGATGATGATGATGATAATATATTAAATGAATGTGTAAATTTTATTAATTATGTCATCTGTAAAATGGGTGAAAATGTTTTAGTACATTGTAATGCTGGCGTTAGTCGTTCAGTTGCAATTGTAATAGGTTACTTAATATTAATACACAATTACAATTATATTGACGCTTATAATCATGTAAAAAGTTTAAGGAACTGTATTCGACCTAATGATGGTTTTATAAAACAGTTATCTAATTTAAAACCCTACGGACGAAAAAAATAAACAATTAACAATGAGGCCGAATTAAAGGTTTCTTTGACTTTTCCTGTAATGATTATGTTTAATTTTGTAGTGGTTAAAAAAAAAAACAGTTACAATCTTGGTCAGGAATTATAATAATTTTGTTATTTAATTACCTTTTTTCGTGGGAAAATTATTAAATTTATAATGAAAAATTGTAACTTCCAAATAAAGTTTTCTATTTACATAATTATTAACTTTTGCTATTTTCCTTAAAGTTGCCAGCTTTCCTGAAATTTTGGGTATAATATCTTTTTGTTTGGCTTTTTTCCAGAAGAGGTCAATTCAATTAGCAAGATTCTGGGAATGCTTCTGAGCATGAAAAATGTCATTTTTTATTTTTTTCTAATGATGAAGTTTTTTTTATCTGGTCTATTAGTTAATTGGCATTTTTTTCCATGATAATGCTTTGCTTCCACACGTCACAAAGCTTTAGGTAGTTTGTGTGACTGGATTCGTTTTTATTTTGAAATAATTACGTCACACAGACTCTTGCGGAGATGCAGATAACGTTTTACATTATATGTAAATATTTTTGCATATAATCAGAAATTCTATTAGAATTGGTAATAACGAATTTTTGCAAAAGTAAACTCAAACGATGATAAGACTTTCGAGTAAACAAACTTACGACATATAAAGTGATTTATAGAAGCTATATGTATATCAAAAAGTATCGAGTGACAATTAAAGAATTTTTAACCAAATAAAGCAAAATGCAGAGACAATAAATTAGCTGATTATCTCCATTGCTATATAATTTAGCGAAAATATCAAATTTTATTCATTTATAATAAATAAACATTAAATTGTTTACTGATTTATTTAATGTAGGTTTATCTTTGTGTTTACTTCCTTAAATGATGCAAAATACAGTGCTTATCAGTAAACTATCCGACTTATGCACCTATACACTAACACCCAAAAGTTTTGTGTATTTTAGATTTTTTAAGAGATTCATTTTTCGTTTACTTAACCCAAGCATGGTCAACAAACCCTTTTCGAGCCACTTCTGGCTTTTTACCCTTTCGAGCACGTATGACAATCTTCTCAATACAAAGCTTGATTATGATTAGTACAATTTTTGCTCGTTGTATGAACAGAAAATTTAAAGGACATAATTTTAAATGCATTTTAGAACATACTGTCAGCAAAATGCTCTTTGACTGTTATGCGTAACTACCTAATCGTGGTAAAACTGCACAATATTTGGCAGCAGAAAATACTTCGTTTTATTTAAAAGTTACTTTCTCTAGTGGTATAGTGAGCAGGGTTGCGTGGATTCCGCGGAACACAAGCCTGGTGTACAAAAAAAATGAATCAATTTCGAAAATCCATGTAAATTTGGGAATGCTAAACCAGAACATGGGCATGCTAGCTTGTCACTATGCTACTGTTCTTACTCTCTCTTTCTGCTTTTCCTTGAATCTTTTCCACAATGCTTGTATTTTCACTTGCCAGTACTATACAGGATGCCCCGTAGGTACCGCAGATCCTCTTAGGGGTAGATAGGGCGAAAAGTCAAGCACCATTTTTTAATTTGAGGCACAGGTAATTAGCTCTTAATTAAATTAAGTAGCCAATCAGATGCGCGCTATAGTGATAAAAAAGAGAAGGAATGAGTCTTGACAGTGGGATATGGGAAGCGAACCAGTTAGCAGGCTGGCGCGACAGACGCTCAAACTAGAAGGGCACCTGATTGGCTACTGAATTTAATTAATTACTAATTACCTATGCCTCAGATTAAAAAATAGTTTAGAACTTTTCGTTTTAGATTTCCATCTCCTATCTACCCCTAAGAGGATGTGCGGTACTTACGGGACACACTGTATATGGCACATTAAAGAACTAATTTGGTGCTTTCTGTGTACTTATTTTAAATTGTCTTTACTATATGTATAGGGGGTGTACAAGGTATTTCCCCTTGCAGGTGGCTGTCTTTCTTCCGTAGTATCTTAACTTGATTCATATTTTATTATATTACATTTGACATTTGTCAACTGTCAACTGCGAGGTAGAACACCTTTATCTATCCTGTGACCATTTTAGTATAGTCTAACTTTTTCCGGGGTTAATTCTTTACGGTTGTCAACCATTGTAGTTCGAGATGAAGTTTTACAGAAAACTCCAGAGACCTGAACAGATATAATAAAGCTGAAATTCTTCTTCTTTTAATTGTTCGATTTTAGAAAGTTTTCAATAAAACGATTCGCAGCAGATATAAAGTTATATTCTTTAATTGTAAGAAAAACAATAATCCGTTTATTTTATGTCCGCTTTCGTTCCACCCTCTTGGCAACACAATTATACTATAAACATTAAAAACGATCATAAATTATTGTTTTGTTTCTTCAATGTACACAAGGATATATTAGTGTTTATATAATTATTTATTATGACTATTATTAATAAATATTTATAGTTAACGTATGAAAAGACCCATTGTGATTATTATAAAAAACAATGTCAAGGATTTATTAACGATAATACAAACGATAAATTAATATTTAGCACTTTTGTTGTACAAAATTGAATTATTTAAACTAACTAGCAGATAAATAAACATTATCAGTAAAATTAAAATGTGCAATGTTTGTTGTTACTACTAAATTTAATATCTGCATATAAACTATAGTTGCATTTTTATTATCAACAAGGATAACTTTATGTAAACAATATAAGACTACGTAGATGAATTGTGTATATTAAATTAATGTTATGTCAGCATGGGAGGATAATGCTAAAGTAGAATGTACGCCGCTGGTGGTAAGGGTAGAATATTATTGAAACTTTCTTATTTGATTTTTCTAGGTCTATTATTTCTAATTTTCGTCGATGTTGATTTATCCCTTTGCTACCCATATTCATTAAAATTAACTGCACATTTTTGGAAGATAAACTTGAAAGTTTTTAATAATAAAGTAGTTAAATTTGTGACAGAGAATGGTAGTTACGCCATTGGTAACCTTGATACTACACAAGCCTTTCTGCGCATGTCACCTGAATCAAT
>JAZBGW010002036.1:0-12439 GCA_037464815.1 Mylabris variabilis | reverse complement strand
TCGTCGAGCCATTCTTAATCGGTTTATGCGTGTAGTTGGTTAGTGGACATCATTGGAATAGAGCGTTATTTGACCAACTATCCAATGAGCTACGAGGCCCTAATTTTGCTGAAATGTTCTCTGAGGACCGCTTTACAATGGAATATTTTTCAAATCGCTCCCCAAATATTGGGAGTTATCATAAGACAGTAGATAGATAAAAATATCAAATTTAATAATTCTTACAGTTCAATTTGATGGTTTTGCATTGTTCAAAAATTGTAAACTGTTTCTCTATTTCCATATTTAACCATATTTAGTATTTTTTACAAGTTTCGATATCGTGACAAATATAACGACATTTTAAAAACAAACCCCCTATTTAACCTGTAATAAGTTGAATTGCGGTTTTTCTAAAGGCGGAGCATCGTCGTCGGGGTTATTGATATGGCGCCGGTAGCGACGTCGCACAACCCTCCACAAGCGTCTGCAAATTTTCAACATTAAACCAATTTTTTCTTATTGTGATAAAAAATAAATAAACCAACACTTTTATTATTTCTTTTTAATACTGTTGGAATTTCTATACATATGTGTGTTTATCGAAATAAATTGCTAAATCGCGACAAATTATAGCCTAGACGGTTAATATTAGTGTGTTAGAAAAGTGGACCCAATTTGTCTCATTTTGTAGAATTTCTATTATTACAGATCGTTTTCTTTTCAAATCATTGTTAAGTTTCAACGCAATTATATCGATGATTCGATTAAAAATTTATTAGGAAATTATTATAATTTTGAAATTTCACACAGAAAGCGACAAATCACCCCTTTTTATTCGTAGGTACAGTTTCATTTAATTCTCAATATAGATTCAACGATAATCTGCAAGTTAATTAGACTTTGATTAAAATAAGATCAAAGGCTATTGTCGGATTTAGTTCAACAAATAAACACGAACGATTTAATTGAAAATTGTTTTTCCTTCCAGTAAAGTGCCAGCTTTTTTAAATGTTGTCGATATAGCTGGATTGGTTAAAGGGGCATCAGAGGGACAAGGTTTGGGTAATGCATTTTTATCGCATATCAGCGCCTGTGATGCAATCTTCCATTTATGTCGTAAGTTGTTATATTTAACAATAATTTTGTGATTTACATAAGATGATAATTGAAGGCGCCTTTGAAGATGATGATGTCACCCATATTGAAGGTGAAGTCAATCCTGTACGTGATCTGGATATTATCGCTGAAGAATTGAGACTGAAAGATGAGGAGACGTTAATGAAGAATATCGAGAAATTAGAACGGACAGTTCTTCGAGGTGATAAGAAACTAAAGCCGGAATATGTAAGTTTTTTGAATAGTGATATAAAAAAAAAATAACAACAATTAGATGACTTGGCATTTATACTGTACAAGAATTACAAGTGCCTATATGGCATAATATGGAAATTAGGTGTTGTGTGGTCTGAGATTTCATTACGATCGGATTCGTTTTTGTTATGTTGTTTTGATAGAAGTAAAAGAGAAGGGGTCACAGCAGGATGATGTTATCCGCATTTTTACATGGGTATTGTATTGTAATCTTATTAACAGAGGTGTTGGCGTCTTGTCGGCAAAATATACCAACAACATTCCATTTAATAAACCATAAATACAATGGTTTATTATTAAAAAATAAAAAGTCGAGAATGGATGGATGGATGTATGAATGAACGTTGGGGAAATTATAATTTTTTCCTTGAAAATCTAATAATAAACATGATATCCTATAAATCTGATAAGATCAATTATTTTCAAGAATCAAACAAAAAAAAGTTAGTCATCCCTTTTAAATCTACAAAGATTTGTCGATTCGATCAATGACTGAGTCGAATTTAGGGTTGTACCTTGTTCTTTTATATTAAACAACAACAAATTTATGACAAAGCAAAAAAGGATAAAAACAAAAATCTATAAACTGTGTTATTTTTTTTTTGTTTTTTTTCTATATGTATGTAGATACAAATTACGGAACCGATTGATTTCTATAGTTGTGAAAATCGATTGATTTTCAATAGTTGATGATGAAGTTGACAGATCACCTCTTGCTGGGCACGGGCCACATCGATGTATAGTTGTAAAAAAGGTGGGGCACCGCCTGCTGTTTTCTAGTACTGATTTGAAGATGGACACAACAGGCGGTCCGCCGCCCCACAGGTGTTGCCTTATTAATTTCGTCAGCACCGACTGTCAATTTGTGTCGAGTTAAAGGGAACAATAAAAGGGGGTAAATATCAATCGAAACAATACGGAAAATATCGGAAATTGTGTCATTCAATAAAAGTCTATCATGTATTTGCCATTTTAAAGCTTTTTTCATAGCTCTTCAGGGACAGACTTTACTTGAAAGCAAGTCCGACGTGAGATCTGAAGCTATTTTTTTGTTGCTAAATATTCAGTTTTTATCGAATTTTATAAGTAAATTGTGTAGAGGAGACGATTTTGACGCTTCTGATTATTTCAGGAATAAAATTGAGTTAAAGTTCAAGTTTTGAGCCACTTTCGTCGTGAGTTTATTAGATTGTAGTAAATCATCTTGCTCTTAAGTAGTCAAAGGAGAATAATATAGGCAAGTTTAGTTTCAATCATTAGATCCTAAAATTTTTGCTATTTAAGGAAAGGATTTAAAAACCTTCAATTTATTTTAAACTAAATTCTTGGCTTTTAATTTGGGTTTACAGAAAAAATTGTAAAGTACTGATTTTTAGCGAGTTTTTGGACATTTTTAATCGATTTTTGAAATGGACTTCCACTTCTATCTGAGATTTTTAGAAACTTTCTTCCCAAATCAGAATTTCCAGAAAATGTTGTCATCGAGTACTCTAAAGTAGTCAATTTTAGTACGTTTTTGAATTGAACTTCTTAGTTTTAGTCAATATTTGGAAGTATTTTCATTCACTCTTAGTTGAATTTTGTTCTTGAGCTTAAAAATGCAAAATTGAGTCACTTTTAACCTGTTTTTGTAGTTCTAACTCATCAGTAAGGAGGAGATACTTTTAAGTATAGTTTTCCGTGCTCTACGTAAGTTCGCTTTACTTAAATCTTGGCTTGGTTTTCACACAAATGGGTCCATATGCAGGTTTCGATTTACATGTCTGTAAATCCATGTTTAGATAGATTTAAGCTAAGGTTTTGATAAGGCGAGCTTAAGTAGAGGAAAGAAAACCGAGTCCTAAAGAACCATCTACACTATCTACAGGGTTATTCAGCTACAACGAAAAGTTCTCATGGCAACTCTCATTATTTGGCGTTTCATAACATATTTCAAGGATTTATAGTAGGGTCTCTGGTGATCATCTTAGCAACACTAGAACCTCGTAGCTCATACAAGAATGACTCGTATACTCTCTCAACAGTGCTTTTTTCGCTTTTCTCCACTACATTCTAGAAAAAATGCGAAACATTCCCACCTGTTCCAGAAAAAAATGAGGGAAAATAAAAAATCGCTGTTGGAAAGATTCTCAAGTTACTCTAACAAGGGGAGCTTACGGCAGTCGGGTCGCGGATTTTCTTGAAATTTTGCAGGAGTCAAAGGTGACCCCTCGAGTAAGAATTATCCAAAGCTATTGGGCCAGATACCCAGAAATGGCCGAGAAAATCGCTTGTGAAAATCCAAAAGTTCCGTAAGTTACTGAAAATATTACACGTTTTCAACCGAGCCGGTGGCTCAGAGGGCAACGCACCAGCCTAGTCATCAATAGTCTATGATCAATAGATTGCTGGTTCGAATCTCGCTGTTGCAACCTTTTTTTATTCGAATTTCACTGTTAGTGAATTATTTTGCTTTGATCTTCTCATTGTCTTTCGTTTTTCTTTTTTCTTTTATCTTTTTATTTCCTGACAATGAATAATGAGCTTGAAAAATTTGACGACTATATTACACTAATTTTCTGGCGAGTACCATCGAAGTGTTTGTAAAACTATTCCTGAAGAACAGTGAATATCGGCTCGATAATGTAAGTTGAAATAAATTGGCTATTAATCTTAAGTTATTATATAAATTCTATATATGGAAACAAATTGAAAATTTCATTTTTCACCCGATTTTGTTATTAAAATTAGTTTTGCTCTATTGTTTCAAACAAATTTTAATCAATAACTTAAAATTATGCAACGTAATAACATTACTTTCATTTTAAATAATCGAAAAAGAAACAAGAAAAACAAAAGACAAAGAGAAAAAAAATAAAAACTAGAAAAAAGGATAAAAGAAAAAGCAAAACGAAAGAAAATGAGAAGAAAAAGCAAGATAATTCGCCAGCAGTGAGGATTCGAATAAAACAAGTCCGACAGCGAGATTCGAACCAGCGATCTATTGATGACTAGGCCGGCGCGTTGCCCATTGAGCCACCGGCTCGGTTGAAAACATGTAATATTTTCAGTAACTAAAAGGACTTTTGGATTTTCACAAGGGATTTGACGGCCATTTCTGGGTATCTACTTATTCGAGGGGTCACCTTTGCCTCCTGCAAATTTCAAGAAAATCCGCGACCCGACTGCCGTAAGCTCCCCTTGTAAGTTGTTTTGCGTGTTTAGATCGTTTTTGAAAATCGCGACATTGTCGGAAACGAGCATTTTTATCCGATTTCCAAATGAGCTCCAGGAACCTTCCAATAGATCTTTGAAATATTTTAGTAATTGCCAAATAATGGGAGTTGCCATAAGAGCTTTTCGCCGTAACTGAATAACCAAGTAGGTAGCCCTTGAAACCAAATATATCGCTAAAAGTGAATCAAAGAGAAGGGGCCTTGCTTTATTATTTTGTACAGGACACCATAGAAGATAGCACCCACCAGCCCTGGTTTTAAACGCTCGGTTTTACCAACTCGAGTGGACTACCACCAAAATAGCTGTTTCAATATCTGAAAAGTAGTGTTCTAGGGACAGTCCGCCCCTGTATTGATTTATAAAATAATCCAATTCTCAGTACAAAATATTTATCCTAGTTTTTCCGTTTTTATTCTACTTAAAAATAAATCAGCTTTTCTTGGTCACTGAATCGTTTATAATATATCTTTGTAAATAATACCGATACTTTTCTCCATTTCGATTTTGGAGCTTAACTTCTTAGTTTTAGTCAATGAGTGAATTTTGTACGGGAGTCTAAAAGGGCAAAATTGGGACACTTTTAGCCTGGTTTTGTAGTCCTAAGTCATCAGTTTTTATAGAGAATTTACTGCTAATATATAAAAAGGAGATACTTTAAGGTCCACTTTTACTTCTTCAACGTAAGCTCGCCTTAGTAAAACTTTGACTTATATCGAACTAACAGCAGGTTTACACACATTTTGTCCTTATAGAGATCTCTACTTAAATGTCTATAAATATATGTTCAGGTAGATTTAAGGCAACGTCTTTTAAAGCGAGCTTAAGTAGGAGAAGAAAAACCGGATTTTAGAGAACTTTCTATATTAGAAAGCTTTGAAACCAATACTTCAGCGAGGCTCTTGCTTCACAAAATATAGCACCGGCCTTGGTTATAAACGATCGGTTTCTGCAACCCGAATTACTTGAAGCATTTTATGAATGGACTACCACAAAATAGCTGTTTTCCTATCTACTTGGGCGATTGCAGTCCGATCGTCTCGACTTATCGTTGTGTGTATGGAGGGCTTAACGTCCAAATACGATTTTGAAGAGTGAATTTTTCTTCATTCATCCAATCATGTTGATTTTGAGAATACATTTTTGATGCTATGATCCAAGTCATCAATTTTATCAGAA
Source organism: Mylabris variabilis (assembly GCA_037464815.1). Classification (NCBI taxonomy): domain Eukaryota; kingdom Metazoa; phylum Arthropoda; class Insecta; order Coleoptera; family Meloidae; genus Mylabris; species Mylabris variabilis. Next base: position 6,694 of record JAZBGW010002036.1, on the reverse strand, counting down.
TTTGTTTCAATTTAATCAAAAACATTGCATTTGCTTGAACTTTTAATAAAATATTGTATTCTTTATAAAATTTTAATTTTCAGGATAGTCTGTTGAAGATAAAAGCAGTCCTTGTTGACGAGAAGAAACATATACGTTTCGGTGATTGGGATGCAAAAGATGTGAGTATTTTTTTTTGTTATTATCTTATTTTATTTAATTTTATATTGTCGTTGATCCACCGTCTAAAAGGGGTGGGAAATAAATATGATGACTTCGTAATAATGTAAATAGGGTATAATAATATCACCACCTGGTGGTTTTCATTGTGACGATTGGCATTGACACTCACTAACACTCTCTCCAATAGGGTTTTTTAACACAGCAGGAATCATTTAAGTGTATTTTGATATAGAAGAAGAAGAAGAAGAATATTGTAACAGGTTGATGATAGTGACTAGCATGAATTTATCAATTTATCATTCAAGATGTCACAATTTTTTTCTCTCTCTTTAATTTCAGATTGAAATCCTTAACAAATATCTGTTTCTAACATCAAAACCGACCATCTATTTAGTGAATTTATCAGAAAAGGATTATATTAAAAAGAAGAATAAGTGGTGAGTAAATTAATAAATTCTAGCTACTTTATTTTTGAGTGGTGTTTTGAGAAAATGACTCAGCTGATAGGTATTTAGCTACCATTTCACTATTTTAGACAATACTTGAATTACTTATTCTCTATTAGTTGAACAGAAGAAAGATAACAAAAAAACGAGTGTTTGATAGACGGTTCAATATTTCAAGTATTGTTTTTTCTACTGAAATCCGCACGATCATCCCTAGTAATGGTTGGTTGGTTGTAAAAATTCTCCTTTTATAAAACATCATCTCTTTGAAATCAATCAAACTTATAAAACTGATTCTAAGCCGACAAATATTGAGTGTTAATTATTAACAATGGATCAAATAGTAGCTAAAAATCTTGTAGATATATCTACCATTTCAGTTATTCTGATAATGGGTCCGTTGATTGCCTTTGATCTTTTACCGCAAACATTATCAATCGTGCTTAATTCACTTATTCAACACGCATTAATAACAATTCATATGTTACAATTTAAACTTGGAGAGAACTTAATTATTATATGTGTTGTAGTTGCTACTTAAGAAATTAAGTGGCGATTACTGTATGTAATTATAAAAATTACCATTATCATCAAATATGGATTCGTTAGACAATTGTTAGAATTTCTAATGAAAATATAATGAGTACTTATAAAAAATTCATCTTTAAATAATCTAGAATTTGGTTTTATTTATTAAATAGCGTGAGAAATTACACACAACCCTCTCTGCTATATCCACAATACAATACAGCGTGTATTCATATTTTAATATGGATTTTATTGAATATCGACCCATTATTTTGCCTATTATTATCTCTTCGAACATATGTTGTATTCTGTTTCCTTTTTTGTTGAAATAAACCAAAAAAGAACATAATGGAACGAAGAAAATATAATCTTTTTTTAATATTCGACAGGCTAATAAAGATTAAAGAATGGGTTGACAAAAACGATCCTGGAGCCTTAATTATCCCATTTTCTGGTGCATTTGAACTTAAATTAATTGAAGAATACGAAGATCCAGCCTTAAGGAAGAAATTTTTAGAAGACAACAATGTAACCAGGTAAAATTTGTTAAATAGATCGACAAATACAGAGATAAATGGCGTGATCTATTTATAAAATTGTTGTGATAAAATCGTATTAAAAACGATTGAAAGGGTATTTATTGATAACAACAATTATCGTAAAATTTTTATAATTTTCATTTGGAAATTCGTGTTATTATTCAAAAATTGTTGTGTTATTTAAACTTAACGATTATCTTTATTTTCGATTTCAATTTAAAAAAAAAATAATAATGAACGAATGACATAACTATATAGAAACGAAAAATCTTCGGGGATAGTTAATGACAGGTTAGATTACTCGATTTTTCGGTACCGTCAAGATTGGTCTTGAATATTCGGTTGAGAGTAAAAAAAAGAAGAAAAAAAACACGTCGAAACCAAAGGCACAAGATCACGCCGCAATTATTGTCATTATTTCCATTATTATTTTTGTTTTTATTTTGTTGATTTATTTGTGTGTGTGTGTGTGGTACCAGGCCCGGACTGGACAGGGCGGATAGCCGATAGACGGAGATTTCCTTCGGGGCCAACTGTCTTTAATTATTTAAAAAAAATTGTCATGTGGTTATTTAAAATGTAGGCGATGTACAGAAGTTCTTGATATTCTGATTGGAGCCCCTTTTCACCTGAAATATCTGTTTTTTAGCAACCCCCTATTCTATTATTTTAAATGAAACTGCATTTTCTTATTGCATTTTTGAATTCTATGGTTAAATCGATGGGGACATTGACGGTATGGCTTGTGGTCCAGCGCTAATAATTTTCAGTTATTTTGACTTTTAGTGAAAATTTGAAATTGTCCGAAAGAAAAATTCATTTCAGCTGAACGCTAAAAGACAATTAAATGTCTTGAGGTTTGATAGAAATTGCATTATTTGTGCTACTTGATTTCCAAATTTCGACTTTTCAACAGTAATAGTTTCAAAAATATGAACTTTTTAATCTGCATCTACTAACAATAAAAGTCAAAAACCTTCCGCACTAGACCACAGATTTCATCAAAGAATTTAAAAATTCAATAAAAAAATGTGCCGTTCTCTTTTAAAATAAAAAATTAAAGTGGACTACCTCATTTAACAAAGGTTGCTAGATTAACGAAAACATTTTCTAGGACAAGTTTAGGTAGAGAAACGGTTCTAGTCAAAGTTTTATCAACTTCTTATCCTTCCATCGTCAAGGCACACCCGGTATTTTTATGTATTTTAAAAATATAAAAGACAATAGATATACAGAGTGAATTTACTATCTAGGCACATTGGAGATTCCCACCCCTAATAGTTTCCACCCAAGTTACATGAAATGAAGAGACATTTGAATGAGATAGAGATATACTAGGTTAGTCAGTAGTGAGAAATATCACGTTTGAGAGTTTAGATACGCTTGGACCTTTATGTAAATAAATTATAAAAATTTCAACATTCTTTCAAATAAATCGTTTATTAATTAGAGCAATATTATCAAAAACAACAATAATATACATAAAAAAAATTGTCTCCTTACATTCTAAAATATTTGTAGGTTCATGATAAAGGTATAAGAGGCTTTCTTATGTGAATAGAAAAGTGGAAAATTACTAAAAAATTAATGACTCCTTATGAATTATTCATTTTTCGAACTAGAAACCTTCAATAATAAACAGATTTCACAACATAAATATAAAGAAAAAAGTCGCCCTTATTGCACCGAACAACTATTTCGTCGAGAAACTCATAAAGCTGGAACTTTGTGCACGTATATTTTCGAAAATTTGCAAAAAATATTATTGGTCCTAGAACAGATTCTATTCAAGAAACAAGTTAATTACATTCTAAAATTAAAAAAAAATGAAGGGATCGAAAAGATCTCTCTAAGATTTGAATGTTTTTAAAAATTTTAAAATACATTTTTCATGCCTTTTAAAAGGGGGGAGTTAAGAGTGGGTGGTGCCAATTGTTACATTTCTCACTATTGACCAACCTAGTATATCTCTATCTCATTCAAATGTCTCTTCATTTAATTTAATTTGGGTAGAAACTATTAGGTGGTGGAAATCTCCAATGTGCCTAGATAACAAATTCACTCTGTATATGTAATAATAAATCTCCGCCGGTGCCAAACTGTTCCAGTCCGACCCTGGATGGTAGTAATAGTGAGAAGAAACAAAGACGTGATATAACCTTGAATCAATCTTTTGTTTCAGTGCTTTAGATAAGATCATCGTACAAGGATATAAAGCTTTACAATTAGAATATTTCTTTACAGCCGGTCCGGATGAGGTTAAAGCATGGACAATTCAGGTTTGTTCAATTTTATTGTTATTATTATTCAAAACACGACTTTGGCCCCTTTTCACCACCATTTAAACATTTACATATTTTACATAGAAAATTACTATTTCGCTTCAATAATTCTGAAAGGCAATTTCTTTGTCTTTGTTTGTACGAAATTTGAATGCACCACCGTTGAAATTTCTGTCGACAAATCAAAATAAAAGGTTGTAAAGTTAACGAAAAATAAATTACCCTCAAACGAGATTTACATAAGATTGAATATTGTGCAATTCGTATGAACGAATTGTTGGGGGTGAATCGACAAAATAATTCCACCCCTCGAGAAGAATTTCATGATTATTTAAAACTACTATCGACATCTAGTTGTTGTGTTGTTATTATTATTATGATTTGTAGAAAGGTACAAAAGCTCCCCAAGCGGCAGGACGTATCCATACCGATTTCGAGAAAGGTTTCATAATGGCTGAGGTGATGAAGTTTAGTGATTTCAAAGAAGAGGGCTCTGAGGCTGCTTGTAAAGCAGCAGGAAAATACCGCCAACAAGGCAGAAATTATACTGTCGAAGATGGTGATATAATTTTTTTCAAATTTAATGCCGGTGCTGGATTAAAGGATGCTAAAAAGAAATGATTAAAACTAACAATGACAGTTTGTGTCATGGTCTATTTGTATGTCAACATGATTTTTTTCTATGCAAGCATGAATTGTTGAACGATTCAATTTAAATTATAATAAAACATTTAAATTTGAAACAAACATAAAGTCTTTGGTATAAAATTCCATTTTATCATCAGAAAATCAATGCGAACGATGGTCGCCGTATAGAATTTGTAATTGTTGAAATAATCGCATCTTAATCCAATCGTAAAACTCGTACTCGTCGCTTAGCATCGATTTCAGGCGATTCTTCCAGGATTTCTCGACAATTTTCTGGCGTCCTCGTTTATATTTTCCTGTAAACTACAAATTAGCGACAAATTTATTTTTAAAATAAACACAAACCTATTAATTCTTCATGATATAATTTAGTAGCGCCTTTGAAAAAATACGGAATTCTATTCTCTAAAATTTCCAAGGTTGTATTTAATTCGTTCAAAACACCAACAACCGGATAATACTTTTCTACGTTGTGTTTTGCCATTTGTAAACGCCACGGATCGTCGATTTTGCTGAAAAAAGTAACAAAAATTATGTTATTACGGTTTATACAGGGTGGAGTTGAATTGCCTTTAAACCACGTGTAAGGCCCGAAAAACTAAGTTGATTTGTATACGGGGTGAACCGAAATTCGCGGGGGCACCTTGTTGAACAGATATTAGGGAACATGAGAAAAATATTTAAAAAAATCCATATTCTTTAATTTCGTTGATGTTGGACATTATTTAAAGATAAATTTGGCAATATTCAGTTAACTTTAATCGTGCTAAGGTGTCTAATTATTTTGTATCCAAGGTAATAACAATAAATTGCTATGTTGCCACACATTTTTCAGGTGAAATCAGTCGAAAATCATTTCCTGAAAATGACATTTTGGGCCAAGTATGTGAATAATCATTACTGTTACTTAAAAGTTCAATCTTTGAGGTTTTATATCTTGAAAACTAAAGAAGATGGGATTTTTTAACAGTTTTCTTGTTACTTTTGGGCATTGGCTAACAACGTGTCACTTAGCTCATCCTGTAATACAGTGGTCTTAAAACTGTTACGCACAACCCCGGGGTTACACGATACAGCCGAGTGCACTGAAAATGTAACGACTCTGGGAGGAAAAATATCGCTATTTTAGTTGTGTGTATCAAACCTTCTTCATCTTGAAGTGAAAAAGGTGTGGCGATGGGAATGGATAGGGGTAAAATAAATTTTTGCACAATTACTTTCTAATAATAACAGAAAAACTGTAACCTGTTCGGTACCTTCCTCGGTAGCCTGACTTACAGAGCCTAACAAATATCGTCACGTTTTCAGCGCACTCGGCTGTATGTACATCTCTCGGGGTGCCACGGGTTCCCCGATTATTTTATTGTTCTAATGGTTCTGCGAGTCGACAAAATTTGAAGACCACTGGATAGTACATTATGAGGTCGATATGATTTTGTTTTCGAACAAAAAAGGTTGGAAAATTTCGCCAACATTCTTAGAGCCACTGAAAACGGGCAATGTCGGTGAAATTGTCGATCTTTTTTTTTGATTTATTATTTTATGAGGTACTATTTGCAATTGAGGGTTTATTATTAAATATATAGTTAACTCAAAACTTTAAGAGAGTAATAAACCCATTGGATTTCGTAAGTCACCATAAGTTTACAATTCCGTCAATCAAACCAGGTAGTAGACCCTTTTGTTCAGAGCTGTTTATGGTTAACTTCTGGTGTAAAACGGCTAGTACTGTAATTGACTTGCAGGTGCTAAAATAAACAGTCTTAATGTTGTATTCCAGGTGGTCTTTGTTGGCAACATTTTATTACTCTCTTAAAGTTGTGAGTCGACTATACTTGACTTTATTTTAGCACTTTGCCCTTTCCCTTAGAAACTATCAAAAAATAGTTGCAATTTTGCTCATTTTTAGCAATTTTTTTCTTTTGACACATCAAAATATGTTTATCTATGACTTATATATAAAGTGATCATTATACTTGTGGTTTTTGCAATATAATGACCTACATTGTATCCCTAGGGAGTTAAAGTAGATAAATTTCCCCCCTTATCAGCCAATCAAAAAATAGTATTTCAATTATAATTTCCGTCA
>JAZBGW010002034.1:0-10701 GCA_037464815.1 Mylabris variabilis | reverse complement strand
CGAAATTAATGAAAATATGTTGAGAATAATTATCGTCACGGTGCTAGTAGGATTATTCCTGCTTATTCAACAGTCTGAATCGTGTAATGAAGCCGTTTGTGGTAGTATTGTAAGTAAATGCTTATTAACACAAGCTTGTAAATGTGATATGAAAAATTGTACATGCTGTAAAGATTGTTCACATTGCTTAAGTTATCTATATAGTGAATGTTGTTCGTGTGTGGGTGAGTATTAGTACCAAAAAATTTAACCATATTCATAAGTAATTTTATTAAATATTTCCGTTTCTAGATCTATGCCCGAAAAGTAACAATACAGGAAGTGATTTAAGTCGAAATTTCCATATTGAAGACATTACAGAAACTGTACCAGAATTATTTAAAGTATTAACTGAATATCCAGATGAACAAAATCGATGGGATAGTACCACATTTCCTGTTGATATTGATATAAGTCAATATGGACCGAAGAAAGAAATTAAAATCTATATGCGTAAGTTGTATACTATATTTCTAATAGTATAAAAATATATCCAATAAAATTTGAATAAATTTATATAGAAAGTGCTGAACAAGAAGTGGCACCAATCAAATTAAATGTAATCACTGTAAATTGTACAGTAGCATTTATGTCAAGATGTATGAGTTCAATAAAATGTAGGAATAGTTGTCAATCGATGGGTGCTTCTAGTTATCGTTGGTTCCACGATGGTTGTTGTGAATGTGTCGGACAACATTGTATTAATTATGGTATAAATGAGAGTAGATGTCGAGAATGTCCACATAAAGGTGAAGATTTACATCAGCATCATACCGAAGATGATTATGATTTTGGTGAGAATGACGATGAATATTATACAGAGGATGATGCCAATTAAAATTTTTATCTATTCGATTATTATATCTATACGTTTTTTTCTCTCTTGTGTGTTTTGTTAATAATATTCAAAAAGACTTGAAATAGTGAGTTCTATTAGAAATATAAAAAACAAAATAGGTAATAAAATATTGTGGCATTTCGAATAAAGTGTACAAATTCATTGTAAGTAGAATGTAGTGGTCTTTAACAATAAATTATTAATAAGTTCCATATTTTTCTTTTATTATTATCATCTAATGCAAGAGTATTTCGTGTATAAAAATCTTTAAAAAATTGTAGATAAAAGTTATTGTTTATAAAAAGCAACAATTTGTATCAGACAAACATCGACGACTAGCATTCTAAACAACAGACAATAGGCAGTTTCGAATATGAATGACAATCTATATATATATACAGGCTGATTCATAATTACTACCCCTATAGAGGATGTCTTTTTTAAAAGTGGTCAATTCTTATGAAACTAGCCGATAAGCGATTCAACAAATATCTCAAATATTTGTAGGGTGGTATCTGGAGATCATTTTAGCAAAATTAGAACCTAATAGCTTATTTAAAAGTTGGTCAAAAACGCTCCTTTAAGACAATGTCGCAAGAATGACTCGTAGACCTTTCCAACAGTGTTTTTTTTCATTTTCTTTCATTTTATTCTAGAGAAAATGCGAAACATTTCCACCTGTTCCAGAATAAAATGGAGAAAAGCAAAAGAAATCAATGTTGGGAGGATCCTCGAGTCATTCTAAGTCGCTTTGCGTGTTTGGTTCGTTTTTGAAAATAGCGACATCGCCAGAAACGAGCGCTTTTTGACCAACTTCCAAATGAGCTACAACGTTCCAATTTTGCTAAAATAACCTCTAAACACCCTCCTATGAATCCTTGAAATATTTTTTAATTCTCTCTTAAAAACACCCTGCATTTTTTATTGCGTTATTTAGTGTTTTTCCTGTCAATTTTCAAATACGAGTATTCCCTTTTCCAAAGACTCTAATCAAGTTACGACCTACGCTCCAATTTCTTCATTTACTTTGATTGAAAATAATTACATCAAAGTTTCAGTACCCCTATAAACTTAAAATACATATTTAAAAACAAATACATTTTTTGATTATGAATCACTCTGTATACTAAGAATTAAAAAATTACACTTATTAACGTATACTTCGATATGAAGTAAATTTATTGCACTATCATTATTAATTAAGTTTAAGTGGCTATAATTAGAAGTCATCAAAGGAAATAACTTGCCAGCACGTATTTGGTGTTGCCTATAAACGAACAATACAGTCGAGAATTTTGTAAAATTTAAACAATACTTGGTCCACATCGAATATCGCCCGTTAAAAAATTTGAGCATATTAAAAGACTTTCAACCCCTAATTGGCCCCTAATTGATACTATTACGAGAAGGGGTTAAAATTATTAAAAATAAAAAGAATACAAACTCTTTTAGATCGGTTTCGGAAAGAGTGCAGTCCCACTTTTTTCAGTCGGTGGATCATCTGTATCACTGTCATCTTGTGGTTCTTGTGATTCCGGTAATCGTATAAATGGTAAATGTTCACTACCACTCCACATCGAATACAGATTTGTATGTAATCGAATAGCATCCTATAATTAATATTTAATTTTTAGAACTTATTTTTGTAAATAATTGTGAATTAATCTTACCCCTCCAGCACTAGCATCGGAGCCCCTTTCTGAAGAACTTGTAGTCGACCGGCTGTGAATCGATAAACATGAAGATGAATCTGTAGACGAACTGCTCTTTCTCGATGTTAACGGTAGACTAGGTGGGAAAATGTCGGACATACCGCTTGGATGTGGTACATCTATCGATTGCCAATTACCCCTATAATTTTCCTTTTTAATTAAATGGAATATTTGAAATAAATGAAGATGAAGAGTACCTTTGTGAAGCCGGTCCTGGATACATTCTTCGGTGCATTCGTTCCTCATGACTTTCCGCCCATGGTGGAATAAATGAACTACCAGGCAAATGATGTCCTGGTAGTGTAGTTTGTGGTATTGAAGACCTTGGCCGGCATGATAACAATTGGATAGCTTCAGCTAGACCTTCACCGCTTGTAATTGTTCCCGGTTGGGATACCGTTTCCAAGAAATTATCTAAATTTATTGATTGTTACAATTAAAAATATGTACAAATACATAGATAGATGTATTTAACCTGGGGTGGTACTGCGGCTTCGTTCTTGCGATGTACTAGCAGGCGGCACAGCTAATTTTGATGGCAAATACCGTTGATGCCATGGTCCAGATTCTATACGTCCTGTATCCCATGGCATTGACCATCGACGCATCGTACCATCACCATTATCACCACTGACATCAGCAGCTGCAGCTTCAGACCAACGACGTTGTCCTGCTAATGGGAACAATGGAAAATGCAACGGTGATCTAGAGCCACGACTTAAAAATGGTGTTTTCATTGTATGCAATTGTCCAGGATTTGGAAATGGTCCACGTAATGTTTCTATAGGACCAGGACCACGGATTGTTTCAGTAAAACTATGAATTGGACTTGGTCCACGATGAGTCTCTTGATATGGTGATGTACCTCTTGGTTCGCCACTTAATGGACTCTGTTGTCGTACAGTTTCAGTTTTTGGAACATCCACACCTTTTGGACTGTCCAATGTGGATCGTTCTGTAGCTAAATGTGGACTAGATGTTTGTGATCTTGGCTCATGGTAGAATAATCGTACGAAACATTGTTGTAATGTTGCCATACTACAATCTGGATCATGGGTAGCACCAGGTGTTGCTTGACAAGATGGACACATCGCCATCGAACCGAAACATTCACAACCAGCTATTGCAAACTGATATTGTAAATTGATAAATGTTAATAAATTTTCGGTGATTATCATTTGATTATGTTCTTGTTGTCGTTGAGCATCACTTTCCGTAAATGTATCACCAATAATCATATCTTGCATAGCACCAGCTATATGTGTTTTAACAGTATTACTTGCAAATATTGTCGCTTTTGTTAATTCCTCCCAACTGGATTGACATTGAGCAGCTAATTGAACATTTTGTAATTGAGCTAATGTTGATAAGGATTGCGATAGACGCAATCCTGCTGAACACATTGTATTTAAAGTCTACAAAACAATAGATGATAATATTTGATAACATAGCACGGTATAATTTTATATTACCTGTAGATAATTGACCCAACTATTTAGACATTCAGTCGCTGCAACTTTCAAAGCATTAGGACTAAGGGGCTGTTGGGAATCATCCCCAGACTTTCGATCAGTCTCAACAGTATCACCAGACCCCGCTGACTGTACTTCTTTGCTAAAATAATGAATAACATTAACGTTATTTAAAACAATTTAACACGAAATACCGATCCATTGTTTGTTAAATAATAGAAATCAACTTATTTCGTTAATCAATTGCATGATTTTTAGAATCTAAAATTAGATTAATTATCGTTTTATTTTCAATAATTTCATTGTAAAATTGATTCTTTTAAGAATCAAAATAAACAAAAATTAACTAATTAAATACAGAACGTAATCTGCCGGATTTCAAATGTCAATGCAACTACCACCAATCAAAATTGTGAAATGCAAAAGCGCCATTTTTAATTAAGCAAATCCAATTTATTTCAGGTTTAGAAAATTAAACAACTTTTAAATCAAACAAATAATTACTATACGGCAGTTTTAATTTAATTTTCAACAATTAAAAACTAAAAGAGAGATAAAAGTTTATAAATTAACAGTAACTGAACGTAATCTGTTGTTTTTCAAAACGTCAACACAGCTACCAATCGGATTTGAGAATTATAAAGCGGCACATTTAAATAAATGTGATAGACTTTTTGATTTCATTCAATTTCATTGCAATTTTATTGCTAAAATCGAAATAATAAACATAAATTAAACGATTAAACGCAAAACTTTATCACTGGCAGATTTTTAAATACCAAGTTAGTTACCAATCAGATTTATGAAGTAGAAAGGCGGTACATTTAAATGAATCATAAGACTCATTCTTGCAATTGAAAATTAAACAAGAAAAATACTGAAATAAAAATAAATAAATGATGATCTGATCAGTGCTTCTCTTAGGTGTTAATATTTCTTATAATTTTGATTTAATTTTCTAAGTATTTATTTTTGGATAAAGACAGAGCATAATTATCAAATTGGAACCATTTGCAAATTAGCGACCAATCAGATTTGAAATCAAACGAGCGGCACATTTAAACAGGCAGAGAATAATTTTTAATATGACAACATAATAGCAAGCATAATATAACAAAAATGATTAGTAATAGATGCAAGTGTAAAAAGTGGAAATTTAAAGCCACGTTAGAAATTTTTAAAAATTCTAATGTCTTATTCCACTTAGACGGCTTTTAAATGGTTTATCGATGGGTGATTCTTGGATGTTTCCATTTAAAGACTGGAGGCTAAATGAAGAACTGTTATAGAAGACACGCATCCTTTAAAAACCGTTATGTATAGTAAATATACAGTATCATCATCATCATCATCGTCGTCAATATATATAGGTATAGTTTAATCGTAGATGACGTCAGGATATCCCCCACATCTCACCTGTCTGGGGCAACTCTAACAACAACCAAGAGACCTAAAGAACGACTGAAATGTGCAAGCCCACCAACCGAACTTTCATTCCAGTATTCGTTACGATCGGACCGAATGTAGTTGTCTTTCTATTATTATTATTACTGGATTTACGGATTACAATTTAAGGAAACGATCATCTGTACGTTTCACCTTTGAAATTTTACAAATAAATATGAGGAAATAGTTGAGTTATTTTTGCAAAGAAAATCAAAAGAAAAGTGTCGTCTTGTGTGTTGTGGTATTAAGAAAACTGTGTAGTGCTAAATGTGTCCAAACGAATCCAGCTATGTTAAAGAAATTGATAAATTCTAGTGTTCTTGTTTCAATAACAATAATAATAATAATAACAGGATTGTTACAAAATATAAATTGTCAAGGTAAATAATATTGTTATTGTCATTAAATTTAGGTATGTGTTCTATGTGACCGTTAAAGTCTCTAGAATAATTGTCCTGAAAATTAAATTAGAATGCAATTTTCTGATATTTATCTATATCCGGACGTATATTTGTGTTGAAGAATAATAAGCTTTGTGGAATATTTTAGTATAGACTTGGTAATTAGTGTAAATTTTCAACGCTTAAAAGTTCGTTAAACTATTATAGTTTGTGGGCAAATTCGATTGTAATAAACTGTAGGTATTCAAATTATTAAAATTTCCAAAAAAAAAAATGTAGCAAAACTACACAAATAATTTCATGATTTAATTGGAAATATTCGGTAGAAAGCGTGACAATTTTTAGTAGAAATAATAACAAGAACAAGCGATTACTGTTGTAACAGTTAATCCGAAATTGTGTAAATTTTTACGAAATCTCCTCAAATTTCAATTCGAATCTTGTCAAACTTGATTATTGTTGATGTGCAAAAATATACAATTGATCGATTCTCGATTATGACCAGTTAGAATTGGGATTTTTAGAATTTTTGTATTGTGCGACAAATTTGAGAGGTAGATTGATGATGAGATGGCTCAAGAGTTCGTAGTAGTCGTCTCGCGATTCGGTGTCCGAAAAAATGCCATTGTTTTAATCATCGATATCTCGCTTGTTTTTAGAGATATTCGAACCCAGTAGCCAGCGTTAAATCAGGCATCCGACGAAGTTTTCTGTTTTGGAAAATTTCAACGCTATTCTGAATTACAAAGGAACACCTTGGAGCATGCCAAAAATGTTAAACAATGTTATTTCTATTATAATTTAAAAAAAATGATGGAAATTTCAAACTTACGCGATTCAAAGCATCTGCGCTGCTTTCAAACAAGCTGCTGTAGGATTTTTTATTTTTAAAATAGTAGTAGTTGTTTAATAATTTTTGACGTTCTCCGAGATTTTCGTCTGCACTTCAGCATTTAGTGAAAATTTTCCAAAATGGAAAACTACTTCGAATGCATCGTAAAATGACCGATTCAACGCAGGTTACAAAATTTAAATATCTAAGAAAACAAACGAGATATCGATGATTAAAAATTGGTATTTTTTCGGACTTTAAACTGACAGTTGATTACTGCAAGTCCAGTTTTAGTGAGTTTTTAAGTTTTGTATTGTTTGATTGAAAAATTCATGCAAAAGTCGATCAAATTGTTATCGCGCTTGGGATTCTAACCAAAATTGAATCAAAAACCGAAAACCGGAAAAACTGAAATTTTGACCGGAACGAAATCTGAAACTGAACCGAAAGCAAAACCCCATTTTTTTCAAGTATATCATCATTTTCAATAATAAAATGCCCCACACTGATCACTATCATGTTTGTCAAAATATTCTAGAAGCCCAGTGTCTCATCCCTTACTGTTCTCGTATGAAGCGCTTCTTTCTCTCTTATGGGAATCTCCATATAAGTGAATATACGTATATTATAGAGACATCGCCTTAACACGATCTTTTTCTCCTTTTTTTTTCTATCCGCTCGTTCCTATTCTAAGGGATACGCCTTTTATCGTTCGTGCCCATACTCAAGTTGAAAAGAGAAATTAGGGGTTCAAGTTACCTTTGTAAAATCAGTTTTTTTTTCGAATATTTCTGAGAAGGCTCAATATTTTTTAAATAGTTTAAAAACTAGTTGATATGTACATATCAACTAGTTTTTTTTTATTAGGTAGATTCGTTAGAGCTTTCAAAATGTGTAAGCCACGTTTTCATCCCTTGTTGAGCCTTGAAGCTCTAGATGATTATATGCCATTTTTTGTGTCTTTGTGATTTTCTACCCCACCATGAAAATTCTTCTGCTACTTAATAGAAAATTACAAGATAAAAGTGGCCTGCTTGAGGATTTTTGGTCGATTAATATTGTAAATTATTGAAAAAACCGTTAAATTACAATTTTTCTCCATAATAGAAGAGAGAGACCTTGTTATTGTCGCTAATATCGTCCAGTTTTACCTTTTAAATTGATCACCGATCAGGGTCATTTATCAAAACCAACCGGAAACTCTAATAAATTTTGTATTTCTATTACAATTACTTTATAATAATGGTAATAACAGATAGATACCATATGTTATCATTGATCAAGTTATAATTCTCTTCGATTCATCGATTTTATTGTCGTTATTGTTCTAGAAAATTAATCGGGATTTCTTTATGGATTTCACAGTGAATTCACTTGCTTTTTGTAGGTGTAGAAAGCCGTTTTGCAATAATAATAGAGCATGACCCTCGAGGTGCACACTAAATAACAAAAACAATCTCTACACAACACGTATACCTAGTCAGTCACATTTATACACAAGTAGATTACCTTGTAGAATCGACGTTATTAACCGCTCACCTTACCGAAAAATTTGAATGTCACCGTTTCAAATCTATACTTAACTACTTAACGAACCGGGTAATTTTGTAACATTTAAAGGAAGTTTATTGGAAATATCCTCAAAAAAATCTTAAATACGGAAAAAATAATAGAAATTCTGATGATCGAGGGAAAATCTGTTTAACTATAAACTTAAATGGGAGTAAAAGTCAAGGCTTGAGTTTCTTGCAGTAATAATTATAATAATATCGAAATTCAAACTAACTTGGCGGTTTCCTTTAACAAATAATATTCACACGTAATTTTTTTAATATTCCATTCTCCCCAAAAGTGTTACAACACCGTTAAAAATTTCGCATAATTAAAACCAATAATAATATGTATAATGGTGATTTTAAAATTTCCTTCGTTTTTCCATTTCGACAATAGCACAATTTTTTTTAGATATTGTTGTTAACATGTTAGAAAATCTGTCTTGGTGCTGATAAACTGTATCAAGATCGTGACAATTCTAGTGTCGAATACAAATATATTAATAGAATATAAGAATTTACAAAAAAAACTTGGTAAAGTTGCCAAAAAACAACAGCAAACAATTGTTAGAAATTTTATTGAAAATCGGGCAAATGTTAACGTGATCTAAATTGTAAACGATTTCATCAATAAGACACGATAGATACATAAATATATAAGGAAGAATGATTTCTGTTTGTTGACCTGGAAAGCGCCTACGTTGAAATTCGTCATCGCCCGAATATAGTTTGAAATAAAAAAATAACAATTTGAAACTTACTGAATATCAAGAGAGTTAATCAAAATTCTGTTTTTCTAGTTTATTTTTTATTAATGAACATAATTGTGTTTGTGTACAGGGTCGGATTTACCTGTATTTTAAGCGGTACCGCTTTTCGGACTGTCTTCTGTCTATACAGAGTGTTTTGTTTAAACGTGGTCAATTCTTGTAAAACTAGTATTAGTTGACGAGCGATTCGAAAAATATATCAAGGATTTGTAGGGTGGTACCTGGAGATCATTTTAGCAAAATTATAATTTCGTAGGTCGTTTTGGACAATGTCTTGATTTCCAAAGATGAGCTAAACACGTAAAATTATTAAGAATAACTCAAACGCCCTCCTAACATTGATTTTTTTCGTTTTTCTCCATTGCACCTATTCCAGAATAAAATGGAAAAAACGAAAAGAATCAATGTTGGGAGGATTGTCGAGTCATTTTTAGTCATTTTACGCGTTTAATTACTTTTTGAAAATCATGATATCGTCAGAAAAGAGAAATTTTTGACCTACTTCTAAATGAGCTACGAGACTCTAATTTTGTTAAGATGATCTCCACAGACTATCCTACAAATCCTTGAAATATTTTTCAAACTGATCGCCAACTAGTTTTATAAGAATTGACCACATTTAGAAAAACACCCTTTATATTTCTATGAACAAGACACAAACTTTGTATTTTGAGAGCTTATCCATGAAAAAATTAGACAAGCTCGATTTTTTGGTGAGATTGGGAACATTTCAGAAGGGACTTTCCGAGAATTTTACAAAAATGTCGCAACGACAATGGCATTGTTGGATAGTAAATAAAATTCTCTACAAACTGAATAAAATTGGTGAAAATACCATTTGAAATTTTGGAAAATTTTCTTCATTATTTGGGAAAGCTTTCAGACAAGGTATTGCACTACTTTTTATTTTTAAAATTGTACAAAAAATCTTGCTAAGAAATTTTTGATATTTTCATTAATTTTCCAGAAAAATGACAACCCTGTCTTAAAATAAAATATAGATTTGGAAAACGTTCTCAATTTACTATCTACTGCCTTGCCAAATAAATAATATTGGCTTATAGGTTTAAAGGAAATATTCGGAGTTAAAGTTACCCCTGCAAAATCAGTTTTTTCCTAATACCCATGGAACGCCTAAATATTTTTTTAGTATTTATATTTAAAACCTAGATGACAGAGACTCACTAGGACTACCAAAAAATGAAAACCGTGATATCATCCCTTGTTGGGTGTTGAAGTTTTAGACGATTATATACCATTTTTCTGACTGCTCGCGATTCTATCCCCTTGGTAAAACATATTAACATGAAATCCTTCTGGTGATTGAGAATTAAAAAATAAAAGTTACTTACCCGAGGATTTTTCTGTATTTAAAATACTTACCCTGTAAATAACTCATAAGAGCTAAACATTAAGGGGTAAGTTTTGCCTACGTATATTATTTTTTCAAAATTTAAACCATATGGATCTTGGAGGTCTTTAAAAGATCTTTGAAATGATATATAATCAACTACCCCTTGCAATCCCCTATCGAATTATAGGGGTATAAATTTGTGTAAATTCTTGCAATTAATAATTCTTTTTATAATGATTTTATTTGATTTAATTTTGTATTTCTTGTAAAGTTTGATCTATTTT
>JAZBGW010002033.1:0-12918 GCA_037464815.1 Mylabris variabilis | reverse complement strand
TCTATTCTCGTATTACCTATATCGAAAAGTCTAGAATCACTTCTGCCAAATTTTGTTATGTGAGTTTCTTGTTGGTTTCCGGGACAAATGGCGTCCGGCAAGGACTTCAAACGGAACGATTGAAAAAAGTCCTAGAAGAGGGACGTCCCGGAAAATCCGGGACAGTTGGCAAGCCTAACTGCAATGAACTAAATCGAAAAAATCAATGCTGGGAGGGTCTTTGAGTCACTTATTAGTCGTTTTTGAAAATTGTGATCTTGCCCAAAGCAAACGTTTTTGACCAATTTCCAAATAAGCTACGACGTTTTAATTTTGCTAAAATGGTCCAGAAAGACCCCTCTACAAATTTTTAAAATATTTTTTGAATTGCTTTCATACTATCTACTATATTTAGAATCGACACCCTGTATAAGTGTCAAGTAGTGGATTATTATTTAGAATTGGATATAATTTATATAATATTATATACAGCGTGTCTCCACTATTTATGTACTGCTCATTATTTTCCTATTTATAAAAAAAGTAGTAGGTAAATATTATACGGACATGAAGGGGGTCTTTAAAAAACCTACTGGAGTAAAAATTTTGGAAATTACATTTTTGAAAATTCTGAAATGTACAAAAAAATTTCTCTTCAAAACTTATAACCATTGAAAAAGTGGATAAAGAGTTGAAATCTAGAAATTTTACATTAAGATTGTCAATTTTTTAAAATTTTGTATAACTAGTGCGAGTTATTCGAGACGAATGAAACTTTTTCGTATAAATCGTGCAATTTCTTAAATTTCTGACTAAAAGCGCGCAACTGGAGTTCCATATTAGACTCTCAATAAGTGTCAAAATTTCTAAAAATCCAACAGTATTTCAATAAAAAATTCGTTATTGTTATTTTCCAAGATTTGAACACAAAGTTTTTAATTTATAACTTCATGATTTTGTCTCCATAACCACTTTTCCAACGTCTTCATCCGATGTAAATCAAGCTCCATCCAATCATTAAACCTCTCGGATTTTCGCAAGCGTTGCAATTTTTTTCAAATAATTTACGAATATTGATTTGATTGAATTTTTTTGAAAGAGTTAGCATCAATTTCTGCTATTGCCTGTATAGTTATAATATAAAGTATGATTGGGTTAATGCAAAATCAATATATATTGTTATTATTGTTGTCGATTAGGAGAAATGACGAACGGATATTGCGACAAATAACTGTTTACTAAAGTATTGTACATTTATGTTTAGCTATTTTCATTTAGGTCAAAACAGGAAAACAACAATATCGGCAGGAAAAACAAAAGGAATTGAAATGTAGATTGAAAATAGATGAAAATATCTACAATTTTCCACCGTTAATATTTAATTTATCTGGAAACAAAAAAGATCAATTAACTTATGTACTGAATTATTAAAACGAAATTTGACAGTCTATATTTAATCCAATAATACAAACGAGAATATGACAGTCGATCTATGGCCGGCCACAGGAGAAACTAATATCCATCAATTTTGTCCAAGTTAATAATAATCGTCGCCGATACATGGATCCAGGACAATTCAACTAGTATTCCACTGTACATAAATGACATAAATTAATAAATGTCGATATAGTAGTCTGTTCAATAACGACAGAACATTTCATATTATTATATTATAAATACCTACTTAATGTTTCATATGATCGTGATATTTCGATTCAGTAGGTAACCGTTATTATTATCATTTCAATACACTTTTAATGATAAAAGCTTCAATTTTGTACACTATTAATTGTCATTGATTATCCAACGAAAAGGATAAGTGCATCTACCATTAATATTGATGTATTGAAATGGTTCAATACGACTTTAAAAACATGTAATGATTGCACTAAAGTGACCGTTTTCACAGAAAAGGATATTATCAGTGTCTACCTATATCCTGAAAGTAATTTCACGCCCAAATAGAGACCGACATTTGAAAGAAAATTAGGGCTTTCACCTGAATTTGTCTCCTTGTGTGTGAATTGGAAAAATACCTATACAACCAACGAATTTTCTATTATTTAAATAATTGCAAATTATTCATCGAATTAAAATGAAATAAAATATTCGTGTTCCGTTTTAATTAACATACAACAATCAATAGAATGTGTAATTAATTGAAAACAAACGAGCAAACTCATGGATATCCTGTTTGTCAAACATAAATTTCCAAATTGGTACAAATGACAATCGAAATTCGAGAAATATTAACGTACCAAAACCAAATATCGATTCAGTATATCGAAAGACAAATTGAAGATTCGATGGCGAAATATTAAGTAAATAAGCGACTAATTTGTAGTGTCTAGCCGAAACCGAAACTCCGGCCTCGGTGTCAGTTTCGGCCGAAACCGAAACCGGATCTTATTTAAACATGTTCAAATTTCAACTGCAATTCACGAGCACTGAGTTTTGGTGCGGCCGAAACTGGATTTTTAGCCCGAAACCGAATCTTTGGTCTAATTTGACACTGTTGAAGGTGTAATTTGACCACCACGACCCCCTGATTGCAACTGTATTGAATTCTTGGACTAATCTTCGTCATCAAGCTACTATGGTGATGTTTATTTCTCGATTCAAAACAATAGGGGGTAATAATTCGAAAAAGTATCGTTACCAGGTAAAATATCCTCGAGTCATTCCACACATTTCTTCCATTAGAGATAGAAGAGTTTCGGAGGCGATTATCGTAAGTAATTACAATTTGTGTCTTCTATTTGGTGATCCCAATGGGAATATTCCACGTTAGTTATCTTGTAAGATTTATATTTTGTAGTTTTTCTTTGTTTTAACAAACCTTAAATAAAAAATGACGTCTCCAAACTTTGGCCAAAAAAATAGTTTTACGGTTCTTGTTTTTTTTCCACCCCTATTTCGTTATAAATGTCCAGCTTGAGGAACTATGATAAATCTCGGATAGAGTGTAGACGAAATGGTCCAGAATGAATGGTGCATTCGTGCTCGATCAACTTTATCCATAAAATCTACCACAGTTATAGGTGAAAACATTTATATTCATTACAATTTTACCGAAATATACACACTTAACTACATAGAAAAATAAAGTAATAAATTGCAGGAGAGAATGAGAAATAATTATTGTTGAGAAATTAATTTGTATTGTTGCAGAATTACACGCACCCAAGCATTCGTTTACAATGTAGTCCCCTGAGGATATTGTAATTAAAATTTGGTTTATGGTAATATGGTTGGAAAATTAACATGAAATACACCGTGGATCGGTAAAAGTGTACAATGAAAAACGTGTTCTCCATAGTTAATCGGAACAGAAATTCAAACTATGCTACTATGCACGTGCATAGGGAAGAAAATTAATAATAAATTAGAAGAAAAAAAGGGAAAACAACAAACAACTCGTATTTTGTTCCAGTTTAAAGTTCAACCTGGTACTAATCAATATGCACCAACCGCAAAATATTTACTTTAATCCTGGACGAGCTATAAATGGAATTAGCCAACAAGACAATACCCGGGATAAATAATTAATAAGCTTCCATTATTTTAAATCTACATCGACCATATATGAAGAAAATCTAATCACTAGTGATCTATTTCAGTTTTAGCTATTATGGTTGTATGAGTTTATCTATGTGTGTGTTTGTGATTTCACACCCTAACTTCAAACGAGGGTAATTTAGAGATTTCGTTAGCAAACAGGAAGCAACATTACCAGAGAAAGGGTGACGGTAGTAGTGGTGGTGGTTGGTGGTGGTGTGATAACACGTTTTCCAGATCGGAAGAATCCGTTCGTGATTAACTGTGACACAAATACACAGACACAAGAACACCACCAAACTTACTGATATCGAAACTTATTAACAATTTATAACCAAATGGTGCAGATATTTAGACCGTAAAACTTGATTTAAACTTTTTTTTATATATAACTACCACAAATACAGGGTGTCGGATTTAAATGTGGTCGATTCTTAATGAAATTTCTATTAGTTGACGAGCAATTCGAAAAGTACTTCAAGGATTTGTTGGGTATTAACTGGAGATCGCTTTAGCAAAATTAGAACCTCGTAGGTTACTTGGAAGTTGGTCATAAAACGTTTCTAACGATTTCAAAAAGTTGTCAAACATGTAAAATCACTAAGAATAACTCGAGAATCCTCCCAACATTGATTTTTTGTTTGTTTCGCATTTTTTTCTAGAACGTTAAACGTTATGTAGAAACACGAAAAAGAATCAATGTTGGAAGTCATTTTTAGTCGTTTTGCTCATTGTTGAAACTCGCGACGCAGTCCAAATCAAACGTTTTTTCACCAATTTCCAAATAAGCTACGAGATTCTACGAGGGTGGTCTGAAAAGTTTCCGACCTCAACGTGAAGATGGCAGCACTCGTCAATAAAAGTCAGGGAATGTAGTTGTGCATCTTTTGACAGGTACTCACCAAAGTTGCAGCCATTTTGGACGCGCAGTTTTTATTTGACAGTCGTTGGAGTAAGTCGATGTGAGTGTTTTTGTAAACATGGAAAAAATAGAGTATCGAACTGTCATAAAATATTTGCTATTGAAAGGTAATACGCCTACGCAAATCAAAGATCAGTTGGACTTTGTGTACGGGGACTCTGCACCATCATTTAGCACAGTAAAATTTTGGGCAGCTGAATTTAAACGTGACCGTAAGAGCTTGGGAGGCGATCAACGTTCGGGATGTCCAAAAACTGCAACCGTTGACGCGAAAGTTCACGAAATGGTGCTAGACGACCGCCGAATTAAAGTAAGAGCGATAGCAGAGGCTATGAAAATGTCCAAAGAACGTGTTTGTCACATCTTAAATCAAAATTTAGACATGAGGAAGTTGCCCGCGCGTTGGGTGCCGAACTTGCTGATGTTAGTTAAAAAACGTGTTCGAATGAACATTTTGGCGCAGTTTAGGCGCAATAAATCCGAGTTTTGGCGCCGACTTATTACTTTAGATGAAACTTGGATACGCCTGATACAAAATTACAGTCAAAAGGGGGAAGCGCCTCCAAAAAAAAAGCAAAAACTGTTTTTTCCACTGGAAAAGTGATGACGACTGTTTTTTGTGATAGTCATAGAGTTATCTTAATCAAAAAGGGAAAACCATTACAGGAGCATACTGCGCATCATTACTTGACAAGCTGATAGCAAAAAATGCGGAAAAATGGTCACATTTGCAGAAAAAGAAAATCCTGTTTCATAAAGACCTCAGCGGTTGCCATGGCGAAAATCCACGAATGATCGTTTGAACTGCTTGACCATCCTTCTTACTTACCTGATCTAACCCCAAGCGATTTCTTTCTGTTCCCTCGGCTAAAAATTGCGATTGGAGGACAGCGATTTTTGTCAAATGAGGAAACAACCACCGCCGTGAACAATTATTTTGCAGTGAAGAACGCCGAGTACTATCTGGACGGGTTAAAGAGAGAGGAGCATCGCTGGGAGAATTGTGTACAGTTACAACTTTTCAGACCACCCTCGTAATTTTGCTAAATTATCTCTAGGGAGCCTCCTACAAATCCTTGAAATATTATTCGAATCACAAGAGTTGACTACATTTAGATTCGACACAGGGCATGAGGAAGAATTTGTTTGGTAAAATGAGGAAATAGAATAAGGGTCGTACTATTTTAAAAGGATTAACAACATCAAGAACTTGACCGGCTTATTGTTTCAGTTAATAAATAGAATAATAATGGTGTTGACAGGTATAAGAGTAAATAGAGTTGTTGGAAGGATTCTAGTTAGAATTATCCTAGATTAACATACATCTATACTAATATCCTAACAAATTTCTCTTGTATGATTCTAAATAATTCACGATATTTTTCAAGCTTAAATTTAAAAAAAAACACCAGTAAAAATTCATTATGGTAAAAACAGTCTTGAATTTATAATAATTCAGTCGTCGTCTGTTGTTGTATTTTATTACACTGAATAATAAAAACAATGTAAATTCATACAAATTAGATTTTGTTCCACATTGTTGCAAATTAGAGAAATGTAATTATAGAGATTTTTAAACTACACCTAATTATTTTTATATGGCTTCAATAAAAATTAATAATAATTGTAAATTTTTCATTTATTCACAAAATGGAATGCGTGCTTGACATTATAGTAGATAAAAATGTTTCTAGGAAAGCTTCAATTATTATTCATACTCGAATTATGCTTATCGATTATCCGACAGAAAAAGAAAAAAAATTACATTTCCTGTCGGTCTTGCCTGGAGAGTTATTGATTAATCTCACTCACTACTCTTTAAGATTCCTTCAATTACACTTTAAAACGCTGAGATAACTTTCACATGTGCTATTATACAGGGTGACACTGAATTGCCTTTAAAGCACATATAGGGTCTGAAAAACTGAGCCGATTTGCATATATTAAGGGGTCAGTATGAGTCTGTTTTCGAGAAAAAATGGATTGAAGATTTCGACCACATTCTAAGAGCCATTGGAAACGAGTAACGTTACTGATGCCATGCAAATCCGAGATGTGTTATATTGTCACCTGCTTTCTTATCAATTCCTGAAAATAATACTACGGTAGATTTAAGATTTAGCCAGCTATCAACTAGCAAAAAATGCAATTTTACTTAATTTTTGCCAATTTTTTTCTTTATTTTGATTATTTAAAAAACGTTTATTGTACTTTATTCCACACAAGGATGGTAAGGTTTGCGTATTAAAAGACAATTTAATTTCACCCAATCCATTTAAACTCAAAAACTTGGGACACTTTCAGCTAAATTCTACAATGCTTGTTCGTGTTTTTTAAATAATGCCTTCTAAATTCTGTAACAAATTAATATTTCGTGATAACAATAGTATTTGTACAAGAGCCGATCTAGTTATAATTATGAGAAAGTTTAAGCAAGCGTTTCATGTATCCGTTGAGCAACGCATTCTCATTGAGTTTCTGTCATGAGAGGACTTGAAACCTGCCGAAATTTTGCATAGACTGACTACACAGTTCATTGAAAAAACCCTCTAATGGTAGACATAAAAAGAATTCAGTCTTGTAATTTTGGAATTGATTATAAAGAAATGTCCATTTTAGGTGATTTGATTTATCGAAAATGGAATTAAGAGGAATGAATTTTTGCATAATATTTTCACCTGAGACGAGACATAGATGCATCATTGCTCTTCTGAAGCAAACCAGGCAAATGTGGAGTGGCAGCAATGTGGAGAAGAGCCTCCTCGAAACACTGAGAGAAACTAGAGTTAGAAAACACAACTAACGTAATTTCTTGGATGGAGAAAATGTATCATTAAAATTGAAGATTGTGCAAAAAATGATGTGTATTTTTTCCGACGAACCTAGAATTTTCCCTGTTTTGTATAACGTTCGTTTCTACCACAAGAAAAACACCATTTCGAAGGGTGTAAACGATCAAAATTGGAATCATCCCGATTAAAATCAAAGCCTTTGAATATAACACGTTTTTTTTGTATTCTTTCGAAATAAAAGTTCTTAACATAAAATACGATAAAATTAAAACTTAAATTGACAAAAGCAATAAAGAATGGTATGTTTTCAAAGTACTAAGACTTTTAATTTGCCATTTTTTTAAAAGATTTTTCTCCCAGATATTTACAATTAATTAGTGAATCACAGTCGATAAATAAAAGGATTGTCTTCTCTATCGATTCGGTCATTTGTAAAAATTTAAGCTCGCTTTCTTTGTTATTTTTTCAAATCTGATTGGAGTCAATTCAGCAATTGTAATCATGTAACGGCATCAAAATAGATTTACGATTTATGTCTAAATCTGGTTTTATACGGGAAACAGCTCAATAATAGATGTACTACGAAATTTTGGCAACACAATACTCTTGTCGTTCCCGTTTTTTTTTCGCTTTACTCTAAATAAGTATGCCAACCTAGAAATAAACTAATAATTTCGGAACAACCCTAGAGTCCTGTGGCAGTGCGTTTGTCGTGCGTCTCTAGCCAACCATTGGCGTCGTTGGTGTTCTAGATTCGGCTTAGACACTATTATTTAGCAGAGTTCAGATCTGCAGTTTTGCCATAATAATTTCAACACTGTCAAGCTACCAATGGTATAATTTGTTTTTTTTTTTTAATTTTATATACAAATAATTTTACATCTATATATCATAATGAATTAAACTTAAAAATAATTTGAATTTTTGACTTACAATATTCTATTAATTTTCAGGTGTGAATCAACCTAAACATGTTGCTGTGAGAAAATAACGGTAACCGTTTCCATGGAGCAATTCACCAAAATCAAATTGCGTTTCAGCAATGACGTCGCTCTGTCAAAAGAAGATTTATAAATGTTCTACTGTTCTTCAACATTCGCTTACTATCGGTATAGAGCAGCTTGTTTAGCTGATAGTCAAATCTATGTTTAAACTATGTGATTGCTGCGAAGATTCACGATCCGCTACGTTGAAATTTTTCTAGAGATTAGTTTCTCTTGGAAAGCTCTAAGGAACCGAAGTCCGGATTCTGGTTAATAGCAAATTTTAATAGAAATATTTGCGAAAAATTTATTTTTAAACACTAATTCTTTAATTATTACTCAATTTATTGTGTCCTATAATTTTGTTTATGTTCTACATGGGACATTTATGGATTGCGTATGGTGGAGAACTGATTTTGTACCACAATGAACCGCAATAGTAACCATTGTGACTATGTTTAGGTCTAACATAATGAGCGTGTAACAGAATTCATTGTAAATATGCCACTTTTGTGTGAGCCGCTCAACTATAATATAGTTCGACTTGTGGCGTTGCTGCCACAAATTTTTCCCCGAAATTCATTCCTAGCTAATACCACACGCATGCAGTTTTTATCCAATATATTGTGTTCGCTTTCTTTGCTGTTCTCTTACCTTCGTTCTTCCTCTACAGTTTGATGAGAAATTTTTGCAATTTATCTAGATGCGATATCGTTTGACGTTATTATTACATTTCTCTAATAAATCGCAACCTTGTCTGGCAAACGAGGGAAGAGAGATGGAGGGAAAAATACTGGATAAAATGCGTGGCGGTTGAGGGTAGTGGTGGTGGTGGTGGCGTTAGTAGCGCTCCTACCTATTCCCGATGTGCATATATAATAATATCGAGCGAACAGTATAATACAGCCAGGTAGGAAAAAATTTGTTGGCAGAGTAAATAAAAAGCCGAAGGCCAACACACAAAGTCAAGAGTATTTTGCATATCTCGACCAAGGCAGAGCTAGCAGAACTCATTCAAAAAATATCCTACTCAAATCATACAATTTCATACTTTTTATTTTAATTTTATATTATACCTATATATACCATTTTACTGTTGACGTTTTAAGAACGAAATGTCACCGACAGCTATACGTTTGGCCCTATTTAACACACACATACACACGCACACACACAGTATAGCACCTATTCCATCGTAAATCTTATCACAGGTCGGATATATGACAAAATAAATGATATAGTAGTGTATGCTTTAATAGAAAGGAACGGTTGAGGAGAATACTAGACGATAATCGGATCAAAAACAGGAAAACGAAAATAATTTATTTATATTTAATTGTTTTTGACGACTATAAGGTATTAAGATAGTAGACAATTATCAACATATAAACGGAAGGATCTAATTGTTTTGCTAGTCTGTTCCAATTTATCTAATGTCCAAGATGGTATTTATCATTCTAGAACAACAAGGGACGAGGGCAAATTTGTAGAGAATCTGAAAGGGTCTTGACGTTTTATTTATGAGAATAACAGTTTAGAATATCGAAAGAAAAGAATAACCGACCTATACATATAGGTACAGGGTGTAGGCTCTAAATATGGTCGATATTATAAAACTCCTATTAATTGACGAGCAATTCGAAATATATTTAAACGATTTATAGAAGGGTCTTTGGAAATTATTTTAGCATAATTAGAACATAGTAGCTCATTTGGAAGCTAATTAAAAAACGCTCTTTTTTGAAAAACTTGCTACACACTTAAAAAGACTTAGAGTGACTCGAAAACCCTTCCAACATCGATTTTTTTTTATTAAAATTCTTTACCTATGCATTCTGGAACAAGTGGAAACTTTTGTAGGATGCAATGGAGTCAAATGGAAAAAATCAGGATCTTTGAGTCATTCTTAGTCGTTTTATGCATTTACCTCGTTTTTGAAAATTCTAATCTTGTCTAATATGAGCGTCTTTTGCCCAATTTCAGGGACCCTCCCAAAAATCCTTGAAACATAATAGGAGTTTCATAAAATCGACCATATTTACTAATAGAATAAAATAATTGTTATAAAGATTTTGAAGGGTACACCTAGACAATCTTTTGGAAATGGAAGCGCCCTTCTAAGTTATTTGGAAACAGGAAAAATTACAATAATTTCCTTTTGAAAAATAAATCTGCATTTGCAAAAAAATATCAAAAATCTGTGAATATTGAAAAGCTTCAACGAATGACGTTAAAAAATGTGAGCCAACGATTTCAGTTACCTACAAGTGGCAAATTTACTGTAATTTCCCTCAAAATTTCATTACATCTTTTCGGGATTTTTAAATTTATTACCAGTGAGCCAGAGAGTCCCTTGATCTATATTTTTAAAGCAATTCAATGATCCTCTCGAATATTCACAATTTCTTTTTGCAAAGTGAATTAATTTTTCAAAAGGAAAGTATTTTTGTATTTAGTTGACTTTGAGTTTTAGCAGTAGCATTTTTTTTTGTGAATACTGCGTAATTCCAAACATTACCATCAATTTGTCCTATTTCCAAAAAATGTAGAAGGGAAAAAGTTTAGCTATTATTACTACTCTCAATAGATAGCTGTATGATAGAAAACTATGATAAAATAGTCGATAAATGACATTATTTACTGTATCAGAAAAAGACAATTTAGTTAATTATATGTTAGATGATAACAACAAACGAAACACTAATTTTAATGAAGATTATAGCTTTGAGGATAAAGTAATTTGTAACATGACATTTAAACATCGAAATACTGATATGATAATTATGTTGGCTTATAGAGAAATTTATAATTTTCATGGAAATTCCACATTTTGATACAATTTCAGTTATCAATCGAGTAAAGTTTAACAACAATTCTTTTTATGAAAAATATGATTGAACCCGGTGACGTTACTGAGTGGATTTAATATTTTAACAATTGCAGGACATTCTACATAGCTTTAACTTGAAAAGCGAAAGTGTTTAAACGGAAAGAAAAACATTTTTTATAAATATTCATAAATATGTGCATTGTGACGAAAATCGATAATATCCATAGACGGGACACAAAGGAAAATCTGATTCTAACTGAAAACAGTCTTTTATACAACAATGCAATATACCTACAATAAGATAGATTGTTTAAGGGTATTGTGGTTTAATTAAAGACGAGTTTGTTTGAACAAACAAGCATTGAAGAGAATACCTACGTATAAAGCAAGGAAATTTGGTGGAGGCATTAAAATTACAGATATGAATGAAAATCGATTGTTAGGTAAAACTTTATCATCATCAAAAACACTGTATAAGGGGAGCTGGAATATGGGGTGAAGTCGAGAGAGATAGAGATATCTTCCAATGACGCGTACATACGCACAACACCTGCCTAAAACGAACCAACTTTACAATGGGGGAAAACTACAATAATAACGAACAACACCGCAACATTAATATTTACTTATATCTAAGCCAAAATCGAATTTGTAGGTATGTATGGAAAAATTGTGCGTTCATAATAAAACTACACTGTCATAAAAGAACATCGTTTTATGATGTTTGTGATATTTATAGAAGCAATAGAAGAAATACAGAAATATTTGATGTATCGTTAGAAACGGTCGATATGTTATCGTTGGTGTTCGTTTTTGTCGAAATATTTCAAGGGATAATATCGTAAATTCCGAATGCATCATCGAATTGATAAAAAAAAACATATAAACTCGATCTAAATACCGGGTGATTCATCTAAAACGAAAGTTCTTATGGCGGCTTTCATTATTTGGCGAGCGATCTGAAAGATATTTCAAAAAATCTGGAAACCTAAAATGGTTTCCAACTAGAACCTCGTAGCTCATTTGGAAGCTGCTCTTGGACAAGGTGGCGATTTTCAAAAACGAACTAAACAAGCAAAACGATTTGATGATCCTCCCTCCATTGATTTTTTAAATTTGCCTCATTGCATTCTAGAAGCAAATGCGAAATATTCCCGCCTGTTCCAGGATAAAATGAAAAAAATCGAAAAAATTTATGTTGGGAGGGCCTTCGAGTCATTCTTAGTCGTTTAAGGTGTATATCTTGTTTTTGAAAATCGCGACATCCTCAGAAACAAGCGTTTTT
Source organism: Mylabris variabilis (assembly GCA_037464815.1). Classification (NCBI taxonomy): domain Eukaryota; kingdom Metazoa; phylum Arthropoda; class Insecta; order Coleoptera; family Meloidae; genus Mylabris; species Mylabris variabilis. The sequence continues at coordinate 569 of JAZBGW010002033.1, read as the reverse complement.
TGACCACATTCCAAATGAGCGCAAGGTTCAAATTTTGCTAAAACTTTCTCTATAAATCCTTGAAATAGTTTTCGATTCGCTAGCCAAATAATGAGAGTTGTCATAATAACTTTTCATGTATGTAATTGAAGTGTAGATTATTTTTGGCAATACGATATACAGAGATAAGAATCTAAATGTATGTGATTCTTTTAGCTAGCGAGCGATTCAAAAAATATTCCAAGGATTCGTTGGGTATTTTAGCAAAATTAGAACTTCGTGACTGATTTGGAAGCTGGTCAAAAAGTCTTGGACAAGATCACGATTTTCAAAAACTAGCCGTACACGTAAAACGACTAAGAATGATTAATAATTTTTTTTTGTTTGTCTCTATCGTGTTCTAGAAAAACCTTTTCACCTGTTCCATAATAAAGTGGAGAGACATGAAAAAATCGATGCTGCGAGGGTCTTCGAATCATTCTTAGTTATTTTGCGTGTGCAACTATTTTGTGAAAATTGGCAGCATTTTTTCAGCAACTTCCAAATGAGCTAAGAGGTTCTAATTTTGCTCAAATATTCCCCAGGGACTG
>JAZBGW010002032.1:0-12922 GCA_037464815.1 Mylabris variabilis | reverse complement strand
CTGTTTTCTCACACCGAATCGACTTATTATATCCGGAATCCTCTTAACGAAATATAAAAACTACCTACTAGTAGATAATAGTCCACCATATCATCAGATATAAACCAGAGGAAATACTATCAAATTTAATATTTATAACAGTTTTCTTTACACACTACACAAATGTGTATAGTTTTGTTTAAAATTCCACACTTTCTATCCATTTCATGAATTTTCCTAGAATATAACTCAAATCTTAAGTGTGGAAATTTAAAATTAACACAATTTCGGCTAATAAAGCGACATGTTGTAAAATGCAGTGATTATAGACAATTATTCTGGGACTCAAATTTTTATATCGAGTTATAATTGGTAGGAAAATTATAATAATAACCATAAAAAATAATAAAATTAAGAGAAACTTTCGGTTAGAAGTTTTAAATTGTAAACAATCACAGAAATGATTATTTTTCCTGAAATATTCTCAAAATTTATCAACGTTACTGAAACAAACAGGATAGTTTCAAAATACTTGAATATAACAGCATCACTGCTATATTGTTGTATCAATACGATGTTACTCATAATTATAATAATCATTGAAAAGAGCGATTTATTGGTGTGTATACAGTAGAATTTTGAGCCGTTAAAGCAAATCTCGTTTAAAAATAAATTTGGAGAAAAATACAGAAAACACATAAGCCTCTAAACTTGTTTGTACACATAAAAATAATCCGATAAATATTATTTTATGCATCCGGTTAATAGTTTGAATTACGTACACAATCTCGAATAATAATCGAAGAGAATACCGGGCTTTATTGTTTCTTTTAAAATAGAAACGAATCATTTTGTTTAGTTAGGTCAATGTTAAAATTTCCACAATCGAATTGTTTTTTTCTATATCTTTAATATTTAGAAAGTGGATACCTATCGTGACAATAACAATTCGGCGAAAAGGTACTTAATAAAAGAAAATTAAGAACAAAATCTCGTTGTAAAATTAACTAAATTAACAAAAAAAAATTGTGATATCATGGATGAATTGAGGTCGAGCATGTTAGAAATGCTCGATAAGTACAAGAGGCTAACACTAAAATGAACCAGTTTAATCTTTTATTGGATTTTTAACGTAATCTAACGACACAAAACAGAATTTTCGATTTGATTCGGAGACAGTATAGTTAGCAGCCAAAAATACTTGAGCAGTGTGTAAATATGGTGGATGCGCCGGGAGTCAGACCTAAACTGTCAAAATGTGAATATTTTAACGGTGCTTTCATGCAAATTTCAAATTATGATTTCTTCTACATTGCTTTGAAAATTACACTTTTATTCATTAGTCCAGTATAATAATTAACTAAGATTTCACTAACTTTAGTTAAGCCTAATTAACAGTTTCAAACAATTATTACTATGATAATAAAAACCATTTCTGTGACTTATTTGTTCGTTAAAATTTAACTTTTCCAGAAAACTTCAACAAATTATGTACGTAAATATGTTAATATGGTAATAGTTGAGAGCTCACCTTCTTGTTGATGTCTGCCTCAATACGCCCAAGGATATACACTGTGGCTATGTTTAAAGCGATAAGTCTTAAGCGAAACGTAGTAAAATTTCCATACTTCTCATCCGCTCTAACCATAACGTAATATGCAATAATTATAACGAAAACTACCGAAATCAATAGCAAATAACATTGAGGTGTATAGGTGTTATTATAGAGTTTAATATTCTTGCCAAAAGTGTGAAGCGATCGTTGTAAATTTTTTAAAATTAAGAATTTATGACTACGATGATATAAACATCGATCTAAATCCCTTTGGAATGCATTCAAAATACTACCAATTATTTGGTTTTTTTGTATATGATGAAAACATAAAGAAAAATATGCTAAAGCTGTAAGAATTAACGCGGTAAGTCTTAAGTGTTGATTTTCGTAAAAGTCATAGGGAAATTTATTGAGAAGTATCACAAAAAATATTATTCCAATAACAAAAATTATCGAAGAATAATTCTTATAATTCAGCATTTTTCTGGCATCTTTACGGTCAAACGAAACATTCCGTGGATTTTCGAGAAATTTTATCCAATTGTTCATTTCTTTGATCTTACCATTCAATTTACTCAGTTCAAATAAAATTGCAAATATTCGTTCACCGGTGAATATAAGATCTGCAGAAAAAGTTAAACAAAGAAATCTATTATCTTTGCAGATACTCTTTAATAAATTCACATAAGAGAGACAAGAATAAAATAGTATTATTATTGCAACAATATTAAGAAAGATACCGTAACGAGATCGTGTAAAATAAGCTCTAGAAGAATACCAAAATTTTGAGTGTTCACAATAACCGATATATGGAGCAAAAGATATCAAATAGAGGAGATTGAGGTTGTATAAGCACACAATACACTTTTGATCGGTCATTTCCGAAGGAAACTTTATAATGTAACTGGATTTATCGTATTGAATAAACGCTAATCGTTAGTTTAAAGTCAATATTAGCCCATAAACGAATAACTATGGTAATATCGTTAAAACAATAATAATTTTAAGGATATCATAACAACAAAAAAACTCACCTTTCTGTTAATCTCAATTTCCGGTATCCACACCATATACACAATTCCCAATGTATAAGCACAGATTTTAAAGATGAAAATAATCTTCGGTATATTACTCTCAACAGATCGAATCTCTAAATTGATCCACGTGTAAATAAACGTGATAAAATTAGCTATTATCGATAATGTATAGAACATAAATCCGAACGCTTGTGTTCGACTATAACGTTTTAAATTCTTGTAAAGAATTCGGAAAAGCTCGTTATACCTGTAGAGTGTCTGTACAAAATTAATCGGTCGTCGTTTTAAAGCTTGATTTAATGCTGCCAAAAATATACCGATAATTCTACATTTTTGCGTGTACCCGAAAGCGTTATATAATTGTGTGAAATTCACCAAAATCATGGAAAAATTCCGAATATAGTGATAATCAAAATGATCGTAAGAATCTACTATGAATTTATAATTGACGAAGGTACATATACAAATTGATATAATCAGAACTGAATCTTTATGCAACAGAAAAAGTTTGGTATTTTTAGTATCGATAATATCATCCAAATAGAATAGCTTACGTTTGATTACAATTTGAGCCCACACGTTCAATTCAATCAGATTGTTTTTAAAATTCAATAAAGATGACAGAAGTAGAATAGTGGCTGTTAGAACGTATAAGCTATCACTCCCAATTATTATACACAATAGATTTTCTCGTTTGCAAATCGTTGGTAATACTAATATGTAAGTGATTGTTGAAATTATCGAAATTAGAGTCATTAAACATAACAAGATGAATGCAACGTGTGAAAATTGAAATTTTTGATTTTTACATTGGTGAATTTTCGAATGCTTACAATAACCGATTATTGGCGATAAAAATAAGTCTAATGCTAGTACACGAACAAGACAAACTACGCAATTATTAAGTGGTACTGACGATTTTCGAAAATACACCATTGCTTCTTTATTATTTCGGCTATAAAATAGTTCTACTGAAATCTATAAACGCGCATTAATGACAATTACTTAATACCCTAAATTGAGTTCTGTAATAAAATTACAACATTATTGCTGTAATCGATCAAGTCCGGCCTGTAATTTTCTATTACGACGTGAAGAATCACGATTGAAATCTCTGAAATATTGCGTGAAATAATCCAAAACGGTAACGGTCCAATATGATCAGTGTCGTAGCATGTAGAATCGCCGAGATTTTCAGCGATCCCCGTGGAGAGCCAGTCTTTACGAGCCACCCAACTTTATACAGTGTATCCAAAATAATAAAGAAATTATAGAGTAGCCTCCGGAGACCATTTTAGCAAAATTAGAACCTCGTAGCACTTTGCTCGTCTTGGACAATGCCTTGATTTTCAGAAACAACACAGAATGACTCGGCGATCCTCCCAATATTGACCTTTTTTTTGTTTTTCTCTACATTATTCTAGGGAAAATGCAAAAGATTGCCACTTGTTCCGGAAGAAAATCAATGTTGAAAGGATTCTTGAGTCATTCTAGGTCGTTTAACTCGTGCAGCTGGTTGGGAAAATATCTTGACATAGTCAGAAACGAGCGTTTTTGACCGACTTATAAACGAACTACAAGATTCTAATTTTGAAAAAATAATCTCCATAGACTGCTCAATAAATGTTTAAAATTTTATTCAAATCGTTCTATTATTTTTCTTAAAATAGCCAAATAATATACTCTCAGGCTGGATACTCTGTACACGTACAGAATGAGGTTGATTCTGATAAAACTTCTATTAGTTGGCGAGTGATTCAAAAAATATATCAAAGATGTGTAGGGGATCCCTGGAGATCATTTTAGCACAATTAGGACCTCGGAGCTCATTTGAAAGTCGGTCAAAAACGCTCGTTTGTAAAAATTAGCTAAACACACAAAACGGCTAAAAATGACTCGTAGGCGCTCTCAGCATTTTCATTTTTCTCTATTGTGTTCTGGAGCAGGTGTAAATATCTCGCACTTTTTCTAGAATGTAATGGAGAAAAATAAAAAAAAACGATATTGGGAAGGTCTTCGAATCATTTTTAGCCGTTTCAGGTGCTTAGCTCATTTTTGAAAATCAAGACACAGTCCAAAAGAAGATTTCTTGGCCAACTTCTAAATTAATTACGAGGTTATAATTTTGCTAAAATGGTATCCAGGAGTCTTTCTACAATTTTTTGAGTTATTATTCGAATCGCTCGCCTACTAACAGAAGTTTCATAAGAATTGACCATATTTGAAACACACACGTTATGGATAAAATTATGAAGAATGCAAAACAACGTCAGTTTACTGGGGACTTCTCGAAGTACTTGAAGCTCAAATGCGTTAAACGAAATTAAAAAAAATATATTCCATGAGTCCCGGGAAAAAGTAACCCGCTCCAACTCTCGCCGGGCCTGATAACATGGCAAGTTAGCACAAGGGGCAAAACTCAGAAATTGACACAAAAAGTAGGCAATTTGGTTGCAAAATGAAATAAAACCGAGTGGAGATCTGCATTTTTTTATCACTTAATAACAAAACTCGTTAGAAAATGATGAGTGAAAGACAGAATGTCTGAAATTCTCAATTCAAGATTCAAAATTTAGCTTGAAAATCGTTTGAAATCTTTTCACAATTCTTTAGAAGAATTCATCCAAAAATTCAGCTATTTCGTTGAAAATCAGGAAATTATTATACTAGAAACATGAAAACTTCTAAATAAATTTTCAAATCAAAGAATATTAAAACAATTTTGCCATTCTTTCACTTTAAATTGTCTTAAACTGACAATATAAATTGATATACAATTTAACTAAATCGCTGTTATTGTAAGGAATAGGTGGTTGATAAAATGAAAGTCAATTTTCTATGTCATTACATGACTTTTACTATATATTAAATTTTTAATTCATGAGAAAAACACAAAAAAATACGTAGACAAAAAGAAATCAGTAGCACGAATTTCAATTCACGATGTATCCGATTGCCAGCTGACGTTTATTGCAAGTCTTCGAAATTGAAAGTCTGGATTATAATTAATAGAAAATGAAATCGAGAAATATTAATGATCATTATACAGTTTTAGGATGAATTGAAAAACAGATCTAACAACAACAATTGTTTCGTGGATGATTTTCCAAAATTTCATCTTTCTATTTAATCGTATAATAATAGTGAAAATGTTCTCAATTTTGTGTCGTACATTTGTCTTCTCCAACTGTTATTATCTCAAATCCAAAGAAAAAAAAATTGTTCATGGCCTACAACATCGTTAACATTGACTTTCTTTCGGAATAAGGCGTGATGTCAAAATAATTACTATTTGATTTGATTTGTACAGTAGCCGGGAAATGTCTCTTAACATTCAACAATTAACCCCACTATCACTGCGATTTTAGGATAACTAACTATAAATTGAAAGTAAAACTTTATTGTGGCTTAGTTTATCTAAAAGTAGTCGCTTTTCAGGCTTCTCTACACACCATACAACTTACGCTATCACATGGATATATACAAGGTAAATATAACTAGCATTTTAATTAATTAAAAATTAGCGTATCATTCAGCAAATTTGCATTACCAATTTAATTATTGTCGTAATATCTCTGATTGTAGGTTACATTCCTCTTTCTGACCCTCATAGTGTCAATTGAACCGTTACCGCAACCTGATGACCACCAGTAAGCTATTTGGCTTATTCTCAAATACTTGTTTTAAAAAAATAAATCACCGTTTCAGTGTACGTTATCGGATCCATGTGCCTGCCAGAGTCAAAACCGTATACCGTACGAAGATCATCAAAGTACCACAACACCATCATTATTTCTATGAGAAAGAAAGAGATAAGATCGTTAAAGTACCATTACACCATCATTACGTTTACGAGAAAGAGAAAGATAAAATAGTTAAAGTACCAGAACATCACCATTATTATCATGATGATGATGATGATGGAACAGATGATTTTCACGATAATGGTCAACATATTCAATCTGATTTTAGTGATCAGTACGAACATGATGATCATGAATTTAGTCCTAGTTATGATGTTTATGAGAAATATCCAGTATTGCCAAGACCAACAATCACAACGACCACAACAACAACAACAACCACAACGAAAAAGCCGCCGACACGTCGAACGAGAGGTCGAAAACTGAGACCGCGCAGTAGATTTATTAATTATGAATATTAATTAAAGAAACAAAAATGTTAGTGATATTACTTAGTAGAGAATGATTGTACTGATTCCAAAGGATTTACAAATATTGTGAGACTTTTATGTTATTGTAGTGAATGAAAGAGCAAATGAAAGAATTCTTAGATTTATTAAAATATATTTAATTTGTTGTATTTGTTGAAATAAATGACTTTAATTGTAGGCATGCCATTTAAATTCGAACAATGCAACGCATTATTATCCACATTGTTCGACTTGAACACTATTAGCATTGGAAACTTTTAAATCATTAATATTCTTGTTGTTAAAATTGATTTGTACACATATTAGATTATTATCACATCTTTTAACAACTTGTACAAATTACCATAAATTGATTGAGTTTTCATATTATGTCGAGAATGGCCGATACATTGAGATAAAAGGGTAAGCTGGCTCGTTTAAAGAAAATGATGGGGTTGGAGCAATAAATTTAACATTAACCTAAACGAAAATGAGATACTCATTCATTTATCTCCACTCTTCTAAAAAATCAAGTACACAATTTGGACTCATTTCTGATTTCATGTCAAGGAGTTGACATTCTGAGCTTTTGGAAAGCCTGAAGATTTTCACCTCGTTTATAAAGTCCTACACCTACCCCTTTGCCAAATTGCTCAATAACTAATTCGAACCTGGTCATTTTTTTTCGAATAACACAGTTAGCTATATTTAATGTATTTCTATAGGCCGAGTTAGACTAGACTGACAAAGAATCATTCCCAGGTGTTCCCCTCCGATTTTGATGAAATTTGGATGTGTTGTTCCCTTTTAAAATCTAAAGGGTGCATTTTTTATTGGCGGAAAAACATATCTAAAAAGTGAAATCGCAGCTCAAAGGTTTGGGTTTAAGGGTGGTACTTTTCAAGTTTCACATACTTGCAGTTGGAATAATCAAATAGCATTATTTTCAAGATCAATAAAATATTAGTTGGAGCGGCAATTATAGGGGTTAAAATTGACAAAATTTCTATAAAACGAATACTGTATATTGGATTTTGACGAAACTAATGTTAGTTGAAAGAGAATAAAAAAGTAGGAGATACCTTCCTTTGGATTTTTCTGAAACATTAGTTCACATTAACACCTCAGATTTCAGTGCTTTTTGCTCATTTGGATGGGTCATAGCTAGCTTACAGAATGGTCCCAGTGGTGCTATTCTGACAAATTCGTCAAGTATCTCATTACCTTCAATTCTTCTATGTTAAGGCACTCATTTAGTTGTTTATAGAGGTTAGAAGCAGGCCTTTTGAAAAATTGCTACATCACAACTGAAGAGTCAAAGTGAAAGTACAAGATAATCATCTAAAATGTCCTATCTCAACTTCTTTTGCTGTATATATGCTCTGTTAAATATGGACCATAATTTAAATACCGATTATGAAACCATGAACGTGTCTCATCTTTATGTTCGCTCAATTTTCAAGAACTTAATGGTCAAGTTGCTGTTCGAGAGTTAGCTTTTTATAAAGAGTTATTTTGTATTCCAGACAGTATTCGAATCTTGTTTACTCGGAATAATCGGAAGAAAATCATAAATAACCGGTCATGTTCACGTCCAAATTTGGCAATTCTGTAGAAAGTTGGTTGGATCAGGAAATGCAACAACAATAAAACAGATCACACATCCGTACATAATTCTTATTATATGACTTTCACTTATGCATTATTACCATATTGTATTCAATTGTCGATGAAATAAGAGTCGCCCCGTTATTATTTTTTTGTCGTAATCGTCTTATTTAATCAAAGTGAAGATAATTCCGTATGAATATTGTGTTATTTTATGCTAATTTCGTAATACTATTATTTAGATTAATCGAATTAGAAAAGTTTGCGAGAGGAAAATTGAGGAAACTGTCTCAAAATAGGAAATTCCTATAAAAGTATAATACTCTCACTGTCATTAGAACAGGTGCAAGTGTCGGGAAACAAAGTCAACTTTCTTTCAAGGCCTTAAGTTTTTATTATCTTAGTTATAGTCGTCGCCAAATAACTTTGATCTCCGGTCGCCATTCAGAAACGTATGAACTAAGATGAAAAATTATAAGCATACATTTGACTAACGTAGTATTGTTCTGTTTTGTTTTTTGCGTTCAAAATATTTAAAAAATTAATAACAAACTGTTTTCGAGGCATTTGTCAGATAATAGTAAAAAACCGTAGTTCAAAAGCAAGTAAAAATTTCAAAAACTTCACTACTTTGACAAATACCGGGTGAATCACCTAAAACGAAAAGTTTCTATGGCAACTCCCATTATTTGACGAGCGAATCGAAAAATATTTCAAGGATTTATAGGAGTGTCCCTAGAGAACATCTTAGCAAAATTAGAACCTCGTAGCTCATTTGGAAGTTGGTCAAAAAAAGGATCGTTTCTGACGAGGCTGCGATTTTCAAAAACAAACTAAACACACAGAACAAGGATTTTTACAACATTAATTTTTTCGTTTTTCTTCATTTTGTTCTGGAAGAGATGGGAATATTTCGCATTCTTTATAGAATGCAATAGAAAAAAAACGAAAAAAATCAATGTTGGGAGGGTCTTCGAGTCATTCTTAGTCGTTTTATATGTTAAGCTTGTTTTTGAAAATCGCAGCCTTGTTCAAAACGAGCGTTTTTTGACCAACTTCCTAATGAGCTACGAGGTTCTCATTCTGCTAAAATGATCTCCAGGTATCACCCTACAAATTGTTGAAATATTTTTTGAATCGCTCGTCAAATAATGGGAGTTGCCATAAGAACTTTTCGTTTTAGGTGACTCACTAGTCCCGGGTTCATTTTTACAACTAGGGAGAAAGCGTCAAGAGAATGTGTAACTATTTTTGTCCTGTGCAACGTATTAGAAAAGGATGACCGCTTAACGTGTAAGGAGGCGTAAATCTCAAGACATTAGTTTTATTGGCATCTTTGTCTAACTGCTTAAATTTATAATGTGGGTTTTCTTTTAAATGACAATTGTTGGTTCACTCGTTAGTCTTTGAAGATCAAAGTTATTTGGCAACGACTATAGCAATAATGGAAGATTCCACAGAGATTTCGCATAATGACCTGAAGGCAAATTTTGAAAAAATGTAGGGGCTCGAAAATTTCGCAAGAAACTCATTTTAAAAGAAGTACAATACTAGATTGTTTCTGAAAATGTGTCACCTACATTCTTATGGCGGACCTAATTAAGCAACGCTATTAGTTTACATAATCTTCTCATTCCAATAGTTTGACACACATAAAATCGTTCCTTAACAGGTCATCAATATCGATTAATCGTTTTCTATGCATAATTTCTCATTAAATTAGCTCTACTATTTGTCAACTTTATATGATTTCATTAGGTGAAATGTTTCTAATTTATTTGTAATACAAAACAGTATTTTTGTCATGTACACTATCACACTATTTAGTTAATAAAATTGAACTGAATTTGTTTTGAAAGAAAATGAAACAACAGAAGCGTACATAAAAGAGCGCGTTTATTAAAGCGACATTTCTGCATTGTTAATTCATTTCCTTAATCAAATATTCACATGATGTCAAAAAAACATTTCTGGACAGGTTGATAGCTGAATTACAATACGTTCGCGTAATTGAAAGTCACCAAAACAATAAGGAACACGAAGATTTTACATAAATCATAATCAACAACAAATCAAAATATTATTTATGTAATCATTTTCTTTGTAAAATAGAAAAGTGAAATATGGAAAATGAACTTTTGCTTGACCTTTTTCAGAACATCTGTTATAACACAATTATCAAACAAGTTTAATATTGTTTTTCATTAACTAAACAACCAATCTTTGTCCATTTCAGAAATTAAACACATTCAAGTTACGTAATGATTATCGAATTCGTTTCAAATTTATTGTTAAATGTACATAATTTTTGCATCGTTTCATGTTAAAATAAAATTCTGTCTATAGAGTTGGTTTATGCGAAAACTATGATTACGAAAATTACATTTCATTATGTCCAGGATGGCATATAAATCATATTGCTACATTTCAAACTCGCCCCTCTCTCACGCACACATGTCGCTTTAAAAGATGCTTGTATATTCTCTTTTTATGTAATCCTCAATTGATAATACAAGGAAGGGTTTTACAAACAGTAGAGGGGTTACTGGTCAAACGCTTTTTTTCTGTTACATATAAATATAACGCGAAAAGTTTCATATCAGTAGTGCACAATACTCGCCGTTAAATACATTCCAAAGAAAAGTGTTCAATATCTTAACAACAATTATAAAAATGTTCAGCTTTAAGTTTATCGTAAATTATTAAAGAAATTCTGTTAAGTGAAACGATTAATTTCAAACTTTTTTTTGTTGTAGATTGTGTTATTCTCTTTAATTTTGGCAACAGTCTATGCTGCTCCAGGATACCATAAGCACGTGGTTGTACATGTACCATATCATGTGCACACGGTCCATCATCATCATGTCAAGAAAGTCCATGTACCTGTACCGTATGCTGTACCAGTTGTTAAAAAGGTCTTCGTACATGAACCTGTGGTGGTACATGGTGGATGGTGGTGATATTCTAGTTGAAAACCATGTAATATAATTGTTCTGTTAGGTAAGACGATATTTAACTTGTATTTCGTTTGATTTAAATGTGAAAATATTTTATTCTTTCAGATATTTTTTTATTAACCAGTTGCTCAAAATTTTATATAGATTAAAATTTTGTAGTATTGTCTGTATAAACTAGCTCAATGTAAATAAATGTATCAGTTTTTGTATTAATTATTCGTCTGTATTTTACTACATACTTTACACTTTAAACAGTGGCGCAGCTAGTATTTGAGGGCAGAACTTCGTTTACAAAGTTAACAAAAAATAACTAGAAAATGAAATAAGCGTCTTTAAAAGCTAAATGAATGAGACTTTGTCAGCAAATTTGTGCCTGGACTCGCGAAAGGCAAATAGAAGTGGCATAAGGGTACAATATTTGAAGGGCTACGCCACTGACTTCGAGGCACAGATGCTTGAAATATTACAACAAATTTTTGGTGTATTAGAAAAAACACAAGTCTTATTTCAGCAATTTTTTGAAAAGATATACCGGGTGATTCACCTAAAACGAAATGCTCATATGATAACTTCCAGTATTTGACGAGCGATTCAAAAAATACTTCAAAGATTTGTAGGGTGCCAGCTCGAGACCATCTTAGCAAAATAAAAGCCTTGTAGCTTATTTAGAAGTTGGTCAAAAACGCTCGTTTTGGACAAGGTTGCGATTTTCAAAAATGAAGTAAACACACAGAAAGACTCGTGGACCTTCTCAACAGTGATTTTTTCGTTTTTCTCCATGACATCTAGGAGAAAATAAAAAACATTTCCACCTGCTTCAAAAAAATGGGGAAAAATAAAAAAAACAATTATGAAAGGACGCTCGAGTCATTCTAAGTCGTTTTGTGTGTTTAGTTCGTTTTTGATAATCCCTGCATCGTCAAAAAACGATCGTTTATGGCTAACGTAATGAACTACAAAGTTCTACTTTTGCTGAAATATTCTCTAGGGAGCCTCATCGGGAGCCTCCCATAAATCCTTAAAATATTTTTCCCTTAGCTCGCAAAATAATAAGAATTGCCATAAGAACTTTTCGTTTTAGGTGAATTACTCGGTAATAATGGTAATAAAAATAGTTATATAAAACAGTTTTGATGAGATTTTCCAGCGTTTGTTAAGGGAAACTGTGCAGCATCATCAAAGTAGCTATAAATTACAAAAAAATAAACTAATAAAGATAACACTTTTTAGAAATTTTCTAATAATTTCATTGAATCCTTATAGAAACAATTCATTTTATTTGTCGAAACTTTACCAATAAAACTGGTAATATTTTAACAATCTGAAAAATACTATTAGAAGAATAAATGAAAAAAAATCTATTTTGGAACAATGAATAACAAGCGTCTTGTTACTCTTACAATTAGTCTTAGTCCTTTGTTTCGTATAACACGGCGTTTCATGACACGATATTTTTCAAAACTCGGTAGTCGTGTTATATAAGAATATTTGTACGTGTAGAAACTATTATTCTCCCACTTTCATAGATGTATTCATTTTATCTCAATTAATAAAAATTAAACGACAAAACCATAATTAATAGCTTAGATCTATACCTTTTCAACTTCAAATTGAGAATAGTCAATTTCAAAAT
>JAZBGW010002030.1:0-12933 GCA_037464815.1 Mylabris variabilis | reverse complement strand
TTTCTATTTCGTGCCGAAATTCCGTAAATACACAAAAGTGACAGTAAACCCCCCTGTTATGATTAGACGACTCTCTTCCTAAATCCTGACCTGTTAAAATTCTCTTATATTGAGACGACTGCCCTCGAAAGCCGGTTTTACACAGCCGCACCAAAAGTGGTCTCCTTTCTGTGCAATTGGGTGTACATACAAGCGCGTATCGGGTGTTCGATCGAAGATGTCCGCTTAATTATATTGATGACTGTCTCTTTTTTTGCTGTAAAGTTGTTGATTATATGGGGAGGATATGGTGTATATTTGTATCTAGTATGAATTGCTATTAACTGTTATCAGTTTCAGTTGGTGATTGTAGCGATTTAAAAGTATTTAGTATTTGAATCGAATCAGATAAAATGGTTAAACAGTAAAAGAGTTCAACGAAATGTAAATAACCATTTGATAACTGATGATAGTGTATGTAACGACAGTTTTGGTTATTTTCAAATTGAGCCCTAAAATAACAGTCCATGGGGATGTTTTGTACTAGAAACGAGTCACAATATAAAGAGAAATAGAATGAGATGAGTAGGAGAGAGGGAGATTGTTATCATCACAATCCATCTTCCCGTATCGGGCCAAGTGTTGTGCGTGTCGTGTAGAACAAGCATCACCATTGTAGCAGTGTTTCTGCGGTTGCTAGAGGCGGTAACCTAGCAACGGGGAAACGACTGTAAAAGGGGGTGGGAACAGATCCTGATCGAGCAAGCTGTTTTAAGCAAGACACCCTGTTAGAATAATTATATCTTTAGATAACGGGATCATGAGATTATCCACTTTAGTTATATGTTCTATCTCACTTATCTCTATTCTAACACTCTCTAACACGATGTAGTAAATAGATACCCCTAACACAACTATGATACAACCCTTTTCATTGACCGAACTTGTTTTAATTGACAATCAAATTATTTTCAAACAACAATGAAATAATAACAATTTTACATTATTGTAGGTATACCAACAACACTTTATCAAAGTTGTTGTTTTCGTTTTGTTCGCTATACCTACTAGAGTAGGTACCTCATGTTTTATTTTTTTAGTTTTTTTATTAGCAAGAATATGGGCAGGTTTCCGTGTAGGAGATGCCGGAAGCGAGACTATAGATGCATTATTGAATTTGTTCCCGGCTTATATGTCCCAAGAGAAACATCTAACGCTACATCCTGCGTTGTCAGCATATATAGATTATTATATAGACATCTGGTCTGTTCAGTGTTGAATCTTACAGATATAAAAGTATCGACTCTGAACACAATAGAATCCTAACCTGTTCTCTATACTTCTTTTGCATCTATCGCGATATTTTCAGGACCATATTGCCAATATAAACTGAAATAGTACTATAAATAATGTAGATGTCCCAAAAATACATTCTATAATAGCAAAGCATGTGTTGTACGAATATAGAGAACGTTTTTAAACTCGCTATAGAAACTTTTTAAATATAGACATTCGAACATATCCTTGGATTCTATCACCCATTTATACGTCGTCAATTCTTCCATAACATCTATCGCCTTCTTCTACACACAACTATTTCATACACTATCATTATTATTATTATTATTATTACTATTATTATTTTTAGTTATATATTTATTATCACAATGTAATTCATTTATTGTTTACTTTCAACACAGTCTATTGGTCAATAATTTGATTATATCTTGTTTCTGTTACAGTGAATCAAAGTAATATGAGTGGAATAGGTCCAGAAAAAGACGCAAAAAAGAAGCACACGAGACCGACATTTTCCGGACAACAAATCTTCGCATTAGAGAAAACATTTGAACAAACTAAATATTTAGCCGGACCGGAACGGGCCAAATTGGCCTACGCCTTAGGAATGACAGAATCACAAGTTAAAGTAAGTTACAGTTGATAAAAATTATAAGACACACTTAACGTATAAATAACAATTGAAATTCGTTGATCATTGGGAGAATACAGAAACCAGAAACAACCTCCGCATATGTACAATGACGACCAAAAAAAATGAGACCACCTCTTGTGCGGCTGTGTAAAACAAGCTTATGAGGGCGCTCGTCGCAATTTAACAGAATCTTAACAGGTCAGAATTTAAGAAGAAAGATATTCAATCAGACGATGAAGATTGGGTTACTGATGTCATTTTCGGTATTTACCTGAATAGAAAAAATACTTTCTACAAATTTGTTATGGCTGAAATTTTTTACAATACCTCCCACCTACCCACCGTCTTACCCTCACGAGAGAAACAACCTGATTCACACTAACGAAAATATGCGAAATTCTCGCTCAAGACTCGGTCTCTTTTTTTTGATCGCCACTGTACAGCGGTGAGCATATCAAAGAGGCTATTTTTGTGGCGCTGTGTAAAACAGGCTTTTGTAACAAAATTTCACAGGTCATACTTTGGGTTACTGAATAAACGAATGTTTTCTACAATATTTCCTATCTATCTTCCTTCTTACTAAAAGTCTGACTTACACGAAGCGAAAAACGCGACATTCCTCGCTCAAAACTTGGGCTGCTCTATGTATAGTCGACTCAGAACTTTAGGATAGTAATAAAATTTTGCCAACAAAGACCACCTGGAAGGGTAACATTAAGACGTGATAGCTTAAAAAATTCTGTTTTTTTAGCATCTGATGCAACTCAATTAGGAAACTGGCCGCTTTACACCAGATGTTGACCATCAACAGCCTTGAACAAAAGGGGTCTATTACCTGCTTTTATAGACAGAATTGTAAATTCAATTGGTTTACTACTCGCTTAAAGTTGTGAGTTAACTATACACAGTCCGTTTCAATTGCCAAATGGGTCCAAAAAATGCTTATTGGGGTTGGTTGTCCTTGGTTACGCTATACATACAGACAATACGATAGATTAACGTTTCTTTCGGTAAATTTAGATTTGTTTGTGATACAGGAGATAGAGTGGTATTAATTTGAATTTAAATAGATGGATGAAGTGTTGAGAAATATGTTAATTTTTCCAATTATAAATCTAATAGAAATATGTTAAATATTTTGAATCCCTGTATAGCAAGTCGACCGTATTGAAATCCTGTCAGTCAGCCGATTAAACCAGACCACATTGTAATATATCGGCTCAGTTCTCATTTCAAAATGAATCCGATTAACTTTAAGTATGTTGTGGGGTTAAAATAGGCCGAATCAAAATCCCTCCCCATGAGTAATTCGGTGGCGACGCGTGTGCCGGCGATATGTTTGGCATTAATGAAAACAGTGGAGGAAAGGCGGCTACAATCGTGATGGTGATGGAGGTGTGGTAGTGGTGGTGGTGGTGGTGGTGGTGGTGTAGTATAGTTACTATTTCCAAGCTTGACGAACGTTTTCGACAAGTGTAAATGCTCCCCTTTTGTTACTTTGTAAATTTACATTTTTATTGAATCTCTAGCCTCCCAGATTTGAATATAAGCCTGGATGTTGACAAAAAAATAATACCGCTAATATTGAGCTTCCAACCGCACACTCTCATCCTCTGCGATATTTTTTACATTTTTAAATAAACCATCCAGTTTTTTTTCCTTCTAAGTAACGATGACAACAAAACAAAAAGCTTGTGCGTTTCAGTTGCCATACAGGAAGCCACTTTCGGCCCGCTTTTGATTGTCAACAATAAATTTTCACTCAATTAGAATGGTTTCCTTTTAATTTACCAAATATGTAATTTCGTTAAATGAAAATCAAATTTATGTAACTATCTAGTTTGGATCTAATAAAGGGAGTGTAAATATCTGACGAACGCGGTTAAAATGCGAATGGCTTTTAGGTTTTAGCCGTTGTGATGGATGGAAATTTGTTTGGACGTCATCGAGTGGTAATTTGGTATGGGGAAAATGCTAGATGAACATTTAGGGTGGGATATTTTTCGTGTTGGGTGGAGGTGGTGGACTGTGTTTGTGTGTGTGTGTGTGTGTGTGTGCGTGTGTGTGTGTGTGTGTGTGTTTCAGTCCCCCTTTGGTCCTGGTTTTTCGGATATCTTCAGTTCGATATCAATCAGATTGGCAAATCCAAATAGCAATGACGATGTTTGTTATAAACAAGTGGCGCCCTCATTGGAGCCCGACGCCCTAATTCAATTTGTCAGGAGATTATACGGCACAGCCGCACACCCTCCCTTAAACGATACATCATACAAGTACAGCTGCATCCATAGACGATGACTTAAGGGATACTAAGACAGACACTCATCCAAGAATATTTACTACTTT
The DNA here is from genome assembly GCA_037464815.1 of Mylabris variabilis. Classification (NCBI taxonomy): domain Eukaryota; kingdom Metazoa; phylum Arthropoda; class Insecta; order Coleoptera; family Meloidae; genus Mylabris; species Mylabris variabilis. Next base: position 8,675 of record JAZBGW010002030.1, on the reverse strand, counting down.
ACAAAAGTTTCAGCGGATTATTATACAAATGAAAAAATCGTTACGTGTACTTTTAAATAACTGTCGAGATTTCATCGTTTTTATCATAAAAAAAATACAGTGACGTATCTATATGCATAGCGAATGCATAGGATAAAAAAGAGAGCAAATGACGATTGTTCATTATTTAAATTTAATTAAACTTGTAGCAAGATGAAATTAATTTTTAATTTTCTACAGTTAGGTATAATAATGAAAGTAGAGGATTCGCTGGTTGTGTAGACGACGTTAACTCGGGTTTTTACGATGATTTTCTCAGTGGTAAAAGTGCAGCTTGGGGAGGTATTTTGTCCAGATTATTTTTTTGTTGTATTCTCGAAGGTCTCCTTAGTTTAATGAAGCTATACACACCGGTCGCTGTTTAATAGCCCTTTTCTAACTTATTATTTATTTACCTACTCTTATCAAACGACTGAATTTTCATCTTGGTTGGTGGATTTTTACGTAGATATATACAGCGTGTTTTTTTAAAGCGTTTAATTCTCAGGAAACGACTATTAGTTAGCAAGCGATTTGAAAAATATTTCAAAGATTTTTAGGAGGGTGTCTAGAGATTATTTTAGCAATCTCGTCGCTCATTTGGAAGTTGGTCAAAAAACGCTCGTTTCTAGCAATATCACAATTTACAAAAACGAGCAAAGTACTCAAAACGACTAAGAATGACTCGTAGATTGTCCCAACAGCGCTTTTTTCGTTTTGCTTCTTTTTATTCTAGAACAGATGGAAATGTTTCGCATTTTCTCTAGAATGAAATGGAGAAAAACGAGAAAAATCACTGCGAGTCATTTTTACTCGTTTTGCGTGATTTGGTGGTTTTTGAAAATTTCGACATTATCCAAAAGGATCGTTTTTTGAATAACTTCCAAATGAGCTACGAGGTTATAATTTTGCTAAAATGACGACCACTTAAAAAAACAGCGCTGTATATAAAAAGAAAAAACAGTCCAATATTGACATTGCAACAAAACATAATAAATCTTTATTTAAATATTATTGTTATGTTTACAGTGATCGTAAACGTAAGCTTACAATTTGTTCCAGTTGTAGCACAAAAACTTTTTATTGACATCTGTAATCTTTATTATCGATATGAGTTACAGTTGGTAGCACAAACGTCAATCATTCAATGTACTTAACGGACAATACATTTATGATACTTTCATATATTGATTGTTCAATTCAATATTCTTGTAATAGTATCTATATATCCCATTTTTTATTGCTTTCATCATTAGTTTCTGATGCATATTGAAATAAAATACAAATATACAAATGATGAATATTGCAACAGGAATGAAGTGAACAGTTCGTTATATTTACTGAATCCAATTAAACGATATATCCGGTATAAATTTCCCTTTACAACCCCGACATTTGATGTAGTTATACCAGCAATTTCAGAGACGGATTAATTAGTTTTATCGTTTTGGCTCGCAAAAAAATTCTCCTATTTTTATTTGACGACTACAATTTTTGACTTGTAAAACTTGATTGGAAGCGCTTGACATTTGATAAATGTAAATGGACTGGATCCGTCCCTGTTTTGGGCCGCCATCGTTGTCTATCCGACCTCAATCCATCATACACATAACACATATAGAATTTTATTTTGCGGTATGGATGAGATACATTGGCGGCAACATCGACCCGTGCTCGCCAAACCTAGCTCTTCACGAAATGACGGTTTGATTTATTGCTGACGTCGCTAATCTACGTGACGTATATATGTTTTTTTATTGTTTGCGAGAGCGAAACGGCCGGTTTTATAATTCCAGATAAAATCTGTATGAGTGTAGTGGCGGCGGCGGCGGTGGCGGCGGCGATGTTGGTCCAAATGGGGAGGATTGGTTGTCGTAGTGGTTGTTATAGTAGTACTAGTTGTAGTAGTAGTAGTGGTGGTGGTGTACAAAATGAGAGAAGGCCGCCGATTCGTGTTTCCTCCCTAATCCCCGGTCTCTATGTAAATGCAGGGTCATTAGTGTGTCGTTAACCGTTAACGTAAGGCGACCGAATCGATTAACGCTAAGTGACTGCGTAATTAGCTGTACATGTTGCCGCGTCGCTGCAGAATTGTGTCCGTTATCCCTCAACATTTGGTTTTGCAAATTAAGGGACACTCGCACTATATTTATTTTTATAGGCTGACATACCACAGTCACGATCATTAATGCAGCCACAACGACAAACCGACAAAACGAAACTGAAAACGACCAATACAATATCAAAATCAAAACATTAACATTAAATCTATCTATTTATGATAAGAATTCGAATAAAACATGGATGAATATTAATTAAATTTATATTGAAGACGGGAATTTTCATGTTTAAAATTTCTATTTTCGCGCATATCGAACGAATAATGGTGGAGTGGCGGCGGCTTCAGAGGCAACAAAACTGCCTCTTCCCTGTATTAACTATGAGACCCTATTGCGTTTGATTTATGGTTGTACTGTAGCTCTAAATACCGTGTAATTCGCAAATTTAATACATAATGGGTCTGTTATACAGAAATCAAGTTAAAATACATATCTACCTAACTTATTTAACTACATTATAACATTATTTAATCAAACATGAAAATCTGTTATTTATCTTTATTTTCTATTTATCAATTTTCCACAGGTATGGTTTCAAAATCGACGTACAAAATGGAGGAAAAAACATGCAGCCGAAATGGCAACAGCCAAACGAAAACAGGAAGTGTTGGATAATCAAACCGATGAAAACAGTGACATCATTTCAGATACAGAAGATGAACATGCTGCTAAACGGCAAAATATTCAATGAAACTTTTAAATTATCCAAACAACCATCGTAATTATTAATTAATTTAAAAAAAAGAGTAAATTAATGAGGATAATAAAGACAAATTTGCAAATGTAAATAACGGTTTAGTGATCTCAGTGTTTGTGAAGACTTGTGGATGACCGAAGAATGTTGTGATTATATGCGCTTTGTAAAAAATGTTATATATATATGATATATCTTTATGAATATATGTATACGTATATCATGCTTTTTATCGTTTATTTTATGCTAAAAATTATGAACAAAATTGTACAATTTAACAATAAGTATAAGCATTTTAAAGAGACACTTTTCGAATGAAAATAGATGAACAAAATATATACCTACACATATTGTCACATAATTTCGGCATAATTCTGTAGAATAAAATAAAAATCGCTTTATTGATTAATTAATGAATGAATTAATTGAATTAAACGATAATTATTCGGGAATGGTATAAAATAATTTAAATTGCAAGAAGATTCATGTTTGAATTACGATATTCACAGGGTGATTATGTTATAGGACTATAGTAGCGTTCCCGTTCATTGTTTTCAATAATTGAAATTTAACGCCGCTAAAATCAATCGTGTCTGCAACTATTTTAATTGAAAGAGACAGTTAAAAAATAATAATAATAATAGAAATTCCGAAGAACAAATTACCGTGCAATCTTTGTAATAATAGTACGCGGCATGTTGCAGCCAAATATGTATTATATTAAAAAAAAATGTATTTGTAATTTTAAAATAAATATGTTCAAGTCAATTATTACTGTTGTTGTTCGTATTTATTTGTTCCTCGATTTTGATTTGTCGAAAAATAAACGAGAGACATCCTTTGATAGGTAAGATCTAATTTGTAGATAGGGTATGCGTAAAACCACCCTTGTCGTGTTGTATGTAAATCCTAGTTTTTCGTTGTAAGATATGCAACTTGATTTATCTTTTACATTGCTAGCGGGGAGAAAAGATTGGTGGCCAGGCGCCAGGAACATTGTTGCCTTGACGACGTCGCCATCGCGTCGGCTCCACAATGCTGACGCCCGTCGATGCTTCTCTCTATGTTATACCAATCCGGCTATCCAAACCACCACCAACATTAGACCGCTTTCTTCACATTATTTACCTATAGATACATATATAAGATAGTTTTTCACTTTTGTCCTCACCCAAACCCACCCCCGATCGTCTTGCGGTGGTCAATTTATAATAGGAACGAATAAATTGATAATACACCGATTTGATAGGGAGGAGATTTAATAAACACATGTGGAAGACGACGACTCGCCTCCAGCTGTTTTAATCTGAATCTCCACCCCTATATCATTTTAATATTTATTATTTATTGTAATTGAAATAAATATACAGGGCGTCCCGTTGGTGTCGTTAAATTGGTGGAAATCGTGGTGGTCCGCAAGTCTGAGACGGTGAAACGAACCGGACCGTTGGTCGCATATGTTCCTATTAAATCAAAACTTTAAATACAGTCCTTGTTATTAATAGTACATAAAATGGAGCCGGTTTCGTGCACACAATGCGTCCAAAATAGTCATAATTTAAACAATCAAAATGTAACAGTTTCCGTTGAAATACCAAATTCATGTATATATAATATAATAATAATAAGTGTAAAATAGTTTTGTGGTAAATTGCTAAGTGAATTTACATGGGTCATTTAGTTTAACAATGGGTGTGAACTACGGTTACATTAAAAGTTCATCAGGGCAATAGTTCTAACAGAGTTTACGTATTTAGCAACACATTTATATAAGGAGATGTATTGTTATAATGAACTTTAATTATGATAAGTTATTTGCAGTTGTTCGTTCATAAATCACGAATATAATTAAATCGTTGGTCGGCAAGGCAGCGTTCTGCAGTTCCACCCTAATTATATGGTCTTATATGAAGAACAAGGGGCGGCCCGGTCCTTCCAAACAGTGGCGCTACCCCGAACATCCACACACGCCAACACCAAATATATACAATAACAAAAACCGACAATTATTGCACAAAAAAAACTAAACAATCCAACGGATCGAATAATTAAAATTTACAAATAATAATCGTTAACATTAAAATATTTGACGATAATTAACGTGGTATTCAAAGCAAAATGTTGCGCCACTGTTTACCCTTATGTTTGTACGGTTTGGGCCAATTATATAAAGCGTTGAATACAAATTGACTCTTTTGAAGAGCTAAACGTTTACGTCTGTACTTATCATTATGGCACATTGAGAAGTTCAGATGGGGCCCTGTTATATCTGACCAATTAGATGTTTATTACCCGACTCGGTTCTATTATATTCAACGTTAATATTATCGGTTGTAACGTGAAAATTAATTTATTTAAATTATTTTAAAATAATCCTGCTTATTGTCGGATGCCACCTTTTCAACAACATTAATATTGTCGGTATATGAATAAGGAATAATTTTCGAATTTCGTGTACGGAAGGATGAACAGAGACTCGTAAAGGCGAGCTTTTTTTGTCAGTAAATGACACAGTGAAGAGATGGACCAGGTATACCTTTATGGGTGGAATTTTATTACATTGGCTTGGTCACAATTTAACACACTGAACGTTCACAAGATTTATCTTTAAGCGAGTGTATTTTTTTTTAAATATTGAGTTGTAATTTGTTTTTATAGCTCAGTAATTTATTGTAGGTGCCCGTTTTGTGATTTATTTTTTATTTTATTCCATTTTACTTTGTTATTCATTTCTTTTGTGGTGTTCTCGTTGATGAATTACTGACAATTATGAAAAATTATTCTCCTGATAATGGTAATAATGATAATAAAGAGATGAGGAATGATTTGTAAAGGAATTCCGGTCGATTATACTTAATCGGATTCAGTCACTATAATGTGTATTTTTTCCCGTCTTCTATAGGTGTATTTTTCTTGTATATGTGTGGAAAAAAAGAAAAGGAATGAACGTGAAAGAAACAGACACCCATTGAAATTTCGTTAGATATAATAAAAGATGAACACTGTAAAAAGGTAAAATGTTCTATATTAAATCTAATACCTGGGGGTTTTTAAAAGTCAATACTGAATGGTCATTGTTAATATACCTTTTATTGAATACGACAAATTGCATCGAAAACAGGAAGTTCGTGTAAAAATCTATTCACAGCTGACATTAGCCGCTTTTCGACCTTCCACAATGAATTCCTGTTTCGAATAGACTTTCTGACTCCATTCAAAAGCGGGATTTATACAGGACCGAAATTGGATAAAATCGACAAATTAAACAATATTGAAAAACAGCAAAACTATCACACTTAAATTAGAGAAATCCAACTATATTATAGTGTTTTTTTTTCTAAAAAAATATTTACAACAACGATAGGTTAAGGGGATGCTGGAGTCCCGCCTCTATTCAATGTTCGAAAAAGTGGCAGTGACCAGAGTTGAATTGAAGGAGCTTTCTATTTTGAAAAATTTTCACTAAATTCTAATGTTCAAAGAAAATGACGCAGCATGTTAAACATTTTTAAATCACGATGGTTTCCGAAAAATCCAATTTCGGTAAATCGAAAAAATGATTGAAAATAAATGAAGAAAATTTTCGAACTTTTTCGATTTTCCAAAATCTAATTTTTCGGGAAGCTCTTCCCATGAATAAGCTTTCAAACAAGCTGCTGTACGACTTTTTATATTTAAAATTGTAGAAACTGCGTGATCTAGGTAAGATAATTTAACATTCTCCGACATTTTCAACTGTCCTTCGGAATTTAGTGAAAAGTTTCCAAAATGAAAAACTCTTTCGAGTGCACGGTGAAACGCCCAATTCAGCATTTGAATATATTACAGCATTTGAATATCTCAAAAAACAAGCTAGAAATAGATGATTAAAAAATTTGTACTTTTTTGGTAATCGAATAGAGGCCGGACTCCAGCTTCCCCTTGAGGGTGAGATTGTAATAAAGGGAGTACGGTCCTGGTAGCTGGTAAATACCGAGTTTGGCCCAGGTGTCATGCCGGCTGCTAAAAGGCCTTTAGTGAAAGCTAACTTATACACACCTTTATGGGTTCACACACCCCAACTAATTTTCTGCATCATTGAATTAACTAGACTCTATGATGGGAGGCATCTTAAACGGCATTTAAAATAATCTAAATCAGATATTTCAACAGATTTTAGACTATTATCATTATTATTATTTTGGTCGGTTTTTTATCGTTATTATTATTATTATTAATATTATTATTTTGGATGTTCGATAGGCACGTTTTTGAATTAAATACGGTATATGGTTGTTAAGATAAATAACGTGAATGTGGTGGCTTTATTATTGCGTTATTTTGAGATTGTTTAGATAATAATAGATGGATTGTGTTAGTATTTAAAATTATTATTATATTATTGGCAATATATGCAGTTTGGAAATATGCGACAAATTGCATTGAACAAAATTTACATTTTATCCTAACGATTTACGCCATCAATAAGCATAAATTTAGATTACCATCAAATATGTTTGTGTATGTTCACATGTATGTATATTTAAATGTGTATGTGTGTGAAAATATATCAAATTTGTTTAATATGAAATTTTGAAAATTGATGTTACTATTTCAACATAATTAAAATCGAATTCGTTATAAATTAATTAATAATTAAATTTAAAAGGTTTGTTAATATATTAAAAATTTAATTTAATTTAAAGTTTAGATAATAATTTTAATTAAAACAAAGATTTGTAACGATGAACAAAAGGGCTTAACAACTTGACTACATTTTAATTTCAGTCAAATTACGTTTGAAACAATTCAATCCAATTTACAGATGTAGATATGGATGTAATTTAATTTTAATCATATTTAGAAGATAATATTAAGTTCGTGTATAACGTGCAGAACGTAAATAGTTCAAATTGGATATAGTACAAAGGGTGTAAAACAAGGACAAATATATACCATATACTACATAGTATATTTATAGAGAGATACAATTTTATATAAAAGGGAAAAGGGCATTGTAAATGTATAACTGCGTAATATGATGGCATTAACCCTGTGGTATAACGCTGTTAGATCTTGGCTCTCAGTATTAAATGCTTTGATTCAATTTACTACAGCTTATAGCCGGGCAAAAGGGTGGTAGATTGAGGGATGAAAGGGGTGCATATAGCGTACATACATACACATAGACAATGAAGTAAAACAACGCCCCGACGTTCGTTATACTGATGCTTTCACCTATAACAATTTCGATTGTCTTATCGCTGACCGCTGTCCTTTCACCCCATTTATTTCTTTTACACCACACACTATCCTTTAAGATGTTTCCATATTATTCTAACATAACTTATCCTAGATAGTCCACATTCAATAAACTTGGCCACTATCGGTGGCGCATTCTTATCGTAATTCAACTCTTTTATATGTCATATAAGTTAACGAAAGTCCTTTTCAAATATTAATTTTATATATTTTTAATGTATCTGTGTATGGATGGGAGTCTTTTATCTTTTTTATTTAACGATAAAACTGATCATTCGTTGTTATATTCAGTTGAATTTCAACAGAACATCATGATTAAACAATTTTATAGATGAAAAACAGAAATTAACAATTTTATGGTCAACTATAAACTGATAACAATAATCCTAAATCTCTTAAATCATAAATCTATAATTCAACAATAATAATATCAAAAATCTGCCATAAAAGATGATTAAAAATCATTTTTCATTTGTACGTAAATCTTCCTAAGAACAGTATTCTCTTATTATTTCTCTCTTTCTGTTTTTTTTTGTTTTTTATCTTTCTACTTCTCTTGTGAAATAAAGCAATTGAATCTCATTTGAGCTCTTGAAAAGTGT
>JAZBGW010002029.1:0-12935 GCA_037464815.1 Mylabris variabilis | reverse complement strand
TACCTTTCTAAGGCAATCTAGTTGAAGGGCTAGTTACTGGTAATATCAGTAATATACTTAGTTCGAATGGGGCGCCAGCTAATTATTGCATGAGGCTATCCTGAGAATGATCTCAACCCAGCTGACCTCATGTGAAACAACTCTTTATTGCTAAGGTTATCCCGAGAACAACCTCAATAGGCAAATAACTTTTCATTGAACAAGCTTATCCTGATTTTACTCAGCTAGGGAACTCGCCCGGCTTACCTTATTAAGGCAAACCTTGTTTTAATCTGATAAGGTACTTCAGGTAAATCAAAAACGATTTCTAGTCGGGTGGTGCAGAGTCTACCAAAATTTCGTTGTTCTTTCAGGAAAATTAATCTAAAAGTCGGCTGTAAAGTTAGATTAATAGGCCAATAAATGAATATTGCATTTTTTTACAAAATGTGGAGTATTGAAGAAATAAAAGTTCACATCTGCAGGTCGTTTCACCTACACGATTACGCCCCAATGATAGTCCAATCTATACTCTATAAAAAAAAGATCTGGAAGGAAAAAAGAACAAATAGAAAAGATCCCATCAGTAGTCGTTGTGTTGTTCCCTTGACAGTGAACAACTAGAAGAACAACACACACACATACACACACATACATACAGACAAAAAAAACTCGAATAAAAAATTGCCCAAGGCCGCCGACTGTTTCGTTCTTCTCTTCTATTCCATAACAATTAATAGAGAGAACCAGATTGTAACCAGGAAGATGAGAAAGGGTTAAACTAACCTACCCTAAAAAAGGGTTGTCCCGTTATTTCACCCTGTTCAACAACAAGGTAAACCTTCCGCATTCCATACAGTTTATATATATATAGGTAGAGTTTGAATGGGTTAACCGGCTCTGATGATAATTTTGAACGTTGTTGAGGTACGGCCGAAAGTTGTCTCGATTTTTAACAATTCAATAAAAATCATTGTGTATAAGTTTTTGGTCTTATTATAGACAATTATCGGTTCTATTACCGGTTTATATTTTCAATAAAATTGTTGTTATAATTGATTTGATTAGAGAATAAATCGTGATCGGAAGTTGTAACTTTTTTATAGTTATTTATGATATAACAGGGTAGTGTACATCAATTTATCAATAAGTAGCATGTCTTTATTGATCAGCTATGGCAGTATTTAACCACATCAATCTGTATATTGATTCCAGAAAGCTGCATCTGTACAGTGTATTTTAATAGTTATTAGATAACATCGTGCTGTGTTATAAAATATTTTTTAATCGTATCTTTCTAATTATACTTCCACCAGCATTCCAACAAGATGATCTTCATAAAATTATCCACAATTTTCAAATGCATACATATATCGCATCAATATTAATGTAATTAGTTGTTCTAATAATTCTATTATAGGAAAAAAACAACAACGACACAAATAGAAGATGACGATTAATAGTAGAAGGAAAAAAGACGACACGGAAGGACTATCAAGAGAATAACAAATTTAAAGTTGAAGTAGTTTAACGTGGTCTGTGATGACCCCTCAAGTTTTGAAACGAGTTTCCAAGCAACTATACGTTCGTTATCTAATAAAATAACACCTGACATGTTAAATACAAAGTTTACGATATTGATTACACGGTAGTCAGTTGGGAATTTACAAGAATCACAACAACATTGGAATATTTATCGAAAAATGACCCATTTTTGCCGAATAATCAACAATAAAATCAAATCAAGAGTCACCACTTCCTGTATAAGCTCGCCAAACAACCTGCCAGCATCAACCTAGATCTTCAATTAAACTTTCCATCGACGATCATCAAGTTTGATTTTTTTGATTAACATCAATATTAATTATAAAAATTGGTTTATTTAATAAAATTCGCTCGATCGGGTGATCACTTTATACCTCACCTCCATTCGGGACAATCCCTTATAGGACTCTAATCGTACACCTATAAAAAATAGAGTTTAGGAGGGCTTGGGTCGTTGGCCCGTTAAAACGCGTTCTTTTTTCCTCATCTACTTTTTTCTATTCCGAGTTTTCTTTTTTTTAGACTCATCTTCTCTTTTTCTTCACCATCATCATCACCGCCGTCGTCGTCTTCGTCATCTTCGTTCTAAACTTATCCGAACAACACGGGGTTCTTTCATTTCTTACATCTATAATACAACACAAGTTTAAATTAGTGGCTCTCCTACATATTTTCTAATAGATAGGAAAAAGTACAGTTAATTTTAATACTAACTAGAAAACTTGACCTTAATCTTTATTCCGTACGATTTTATTAATGGACCTTTCTTCATGTTGATCATGTTGATGGTGTTGTGACAATAACAACAACTAGTTTCGTTTCATACTTACAATAATTAATTTGTGGTTATTTATAACAATTAAAACGCTTCCTTGTTATTAATTAGAGTTTAGAGAAAGAAAAAACACAAGGAAAATTACTGTTAGTTGTTGTTGTTGTTGTTGTTGTTGTTGTTGCGGTGGTAGGATTTGAAAACGAAAGGTTATACGTGAAATGTTTTGTTGGCTAGATTTTTAGAAAAATTATTAATTTTCGTGAAAAGGTCATGGTCATGGCTTCTACTAAAATTATTTATACCATAGGTCAGTATACATGAAATTAGAAACTTTCACGTTTATAACAGAATCGTCTTACTCTAATACTACTAACTTTCTCTGGCTGTTTTCGATGTGTTTTCCACTATTAAAGTTGCTGTGTTTAATTAAATAAACGCCGTATAGAAAAACACAGGCGCGCGCTATTCTTATTTAATGTTAATCAGATTGTTGTTATAAAAGGGGCGAAGGTCCTGTGTTGACAAGATATAGTAGAGGGACAGTTGTGTTGTTGTGTCTGGTCGATGAAACTATCCATATTTAGTCACCTATTGGTAGCTTAACCAGTCTGTTTATAGACGAGTACGAAACAACGAATATAACAACAATAACAACAACAGTCACAACCCTTTTATTTGGTCGCATTTTCCAGCCATACGAGGTATGTGTATCAAATTTGGCTCGAAACCAAATTAGTAGAAGACAGCCTCTGAGACTACAACGACAACAAAGACGAGAAGACTATCAAATGTCAACAAATATGGAACGGCATGCAGTGGTCGTGTTGGTCGGTTTCTTCGCGAACACGTGCATCCACCGACGACAACAACAACAACAACGATTTTCAATAATATTGTATTATTATTAATAATAATCATCATCATTATTATTATTACGCATTATAGAAATCATCCTTGAACTTGTTGTAAGTCATCTTGATCGGCTGTTAGCAGGGCCGTCGCTAATATTCAGGCATTGCCCGAGGGCCACACTTCACAAAGCCGATAAAATTACGATTCAATGTCATTTAATATATGTTCAAGTCCAAAAACGTAAGATATTTTGGTCATAAATCATCAATTCTTGATAAAGTTTGCTTTGAAGGAAACAATTTAGAAAATTTTAGTCAATTTTTGAGCCTTTAGTATGGGTTTTAAGAAATATTTATTAAAAGGCATTGATTTTTAGAGAATTCTTGCAATAAATTTTCGAAAAAATATCAACTTCTACTTTTTCCAGAATAAAATGTAGAAAAACAAGATAAAAAATTAATGTTGTGAGGATCCTCGAGTCATTTCAGGACATTTTACGTGTTTGATTACTTTTTGAAAATCACGACATTGTCCAAAGCGAACATGAGCTACGAGGTTTCAGTTTTGCTAAAATGGTCGCCACAGATCTTCACAGGTCCTCGAAATAATTCATTTTTCAAAGATTTGTAAGCTAGTCCCTATAGAACATTTTGACAAAATTAGAACCTTCTCGCTTGGAAGTTGGTCAAAACAACGATCATTTTAGACAATGTCGCAAATTTCAAAAATCAACATAATACGAAAAAGGACTAAGAAAATTTGGAGTGCCCTCGCAACATTGATTTTTTAGTCTTTCCCCATTGCATTCCAGAAAAAAATGCGAAATATTTCCACTTTTTTCAGAATAAAATGGAGAAAAACAAGACAATAATTAATGTTGGGAGGATCCTCGAGTCATTCCAGGACATTTTACGTGTTTGATTACTTTTTGAAAATTGCAACATTGTCCAAAGCGAGCATGAGCTAAAAGGTTCTAGTTTTCCTAAAATGGTCGCCACAGATTTTCACAAGTCCTCGAAATAATACATTTTTCAAAGATTTGTAAGCTGGTCCCTGCAGAACATTTTGGCAAAATTAGAACCTAATACTTCGCTTGGAAGTTGGTCAAAAAATGATCATTTTGGACAATGTCGCAATTTTCAAAAACGACTAACAATGTCTGAAGTACCCTCCCAATATCGATTTTTTAGTCTCTACCCCATTGCATTCCAGAAAAAAATGCGAAATATTTCCACTTTTTCCAGAATAAAATGTAAAAAAAGGGGACAATAAATTAATATTGGGAGGATCTCCGAGCCATTCCAGGGCTTTTTACGTGTTTGATTATTTTTTGAAAATCGCGACATTGTCCAAAGCTACGAGGTTCTAGTTTTGCTAAAATGGTCGCCAGATATCTTCACAGGTCCTCGAAATAATACATTTTTCAAAGATCTGTAAGCTAGTCCCTGCAGAACATTTTGACAAAATTAGAACCTTCTCGCTTGGAAGTTGGTCAAAACAACGATCATTTTAGACAATGTCGCAAATTTCATAAGTCTGCTTAATACGTAAAACGACTAAGAATGTGTGGAGTACCCTCCCAACATTGATTTTTTAGTCTTTCCCATTGCATTCTAGAAAAAGTTGCGAAACATTTCCATCTTTTTCAAAAAAAAAGAATGGACCAAAACAAGACCAAAAATTAACATTGAAAGCATCCTCGAGTCATTCCAAGGCATTTTAGGTATTTGATTACTTTTTGAAAATCGCGACATTGTCCAAAACGAACATTTTTTGACTAGCTCTCGAATGAGCTACGAGGCTCTAGTTTTGCTAAAATAATCATCGTTATTATCAAACATTATAAAACTCATCCTTGAACTTGTTGTAAGTCATCTTGATCGGCTGTTAGCAGGGCCTTCGCTAATATTCAGGCATTGCCCGAGGGCCACACTTCACAAAGCCGATAAAATTACGATTCAATGTCATTTAATATATGTTCAAGTCCAAAAACGTAAGATATTTTGGTCATAAATCATCAATTCTTGATAAAGTTTGCTTTGAAGGAGATAATTTAGAAAATTTCAGTCAATTTTTGAGCCTTTAGTATGGGTTTTAAGAAATATTTACTAAAAGGCATTGATTTTTAGAGAATTTTTGCAATAAATTGTCGAAAAAATATCAATTTCCACTTTTTCTAGAATAAAATGTAGAAAAACAAGATAAAAACATAATGTTGTGAGGATCTTCGAGTCATTACAGAGCATTTTAAGTGTTTGATTATTTTTTGAAAATCGCGACATTGTCCAAAGCGAACATGAGCTACGAGGTTCTAGTTTTGCTAAAATGGTCGCCAGAGATCTTCACAAGTCCTCGAAATAATTCATTTTTCAAAGATTTGTAAGCTAGCCCCTATAGAACATTTTGACAAAATTAGAACGTAATAGTTCGCTTGGAAGTTGGTTAAAAAACAATGATTTTGGACAATGTTGCCAATTTCAAATATCAGCTTAACACGAAAAAGGACTAAGAATATTTGTAATGCCTTCTCAACATTGATTTTTAGTCTTTTCCCATTGCATTCCAAAAAAAAAAATTAATGTTGGGAGGATCCTCGAGTCATTCCAGGGCTTTTTACGTGTTTGATTACTTTTTGAAAAATGCGACATTGTCCAAAACGAACATTTTTTGACTAGCTCTCGAATGAGCTACGAGGCTCTAGTCTTGCTAACATAATCGTCATTATTATCACACATTATACAACTCATCCTTGAACTTGCTGTAAGTCGACATGAATGGCTCTTAGCAGGGCCATCGCTAGCTTCAGGCATTGCCTGAGGGCCACACTTCGCAAAGCCAACAAAATTACGATTCAGTATCAAAGATTAATATATATCCAAGTCCAAAAACGTAAGATATTTTCGTCATAAATCATCAATTCTTGATAAATTTTACTTTGAAGGAGATAATTTAGAAAATTTCAGTCAATTTTTGAACCTTTAGTATGGGTTTTAAGAAATATTTATTAAAAGGCATTGATTTTTAGAGAATTTTTGCAATAAATTGTCGAAAAAATATCAATTTCCACTTTTTCCAGAATAAAATGTAAAAAAACAAGACAAAAAATTAATGTTGTGAGGAGCCTCGAGTCATTCCAGGACATTTTACGTGTTTGATTACTTTTTGAAAATCACGACATTGTCCAAAGCGAGCATGCGCTATGAGGTTCTAGTTTTGCTAAAATGGTCGCCACAGATCTCCACAATTCCCTAAAATAATACATTTTTCAAAGATTTGTAAGCTGGTCTCTATACAACATTTTGGTAAAATTAGAACCTTGTAAATCGCTTAAAAGTTGGTCAAAAAACGATCATTTTGCACAATGTCGCAATTTTCAAAAAACAGCTTAATACGTAAAACGACTAAGAATGTCTGAACTACCCTCCCATCATTGATTTTTTAGTTTTTCCCCATTACATTCCAGAAAAAAATGCGAAATATTTCCACTTTTTCCAGAATAAAATGTAAAAAACAGGACAAAAAATTAATATCGGGAAGATTCTCGAGTCATTCCAAGGATTTTTACGTGTTTGATTACTTTTTGAAAATCGCGACATTGTCCAAAACGCACATTTTTTGCCTAGCTCTCGAATGAACTACGAGGGTCTAGTTTACTAAAATAATAATCATTATCACACATTATAAAAATCATCCTTGAACTTGCTGTAAGTCATCTTGATAGGCTGTTAGCATGACCGTTGTTAGCATTCTGGCCCTATCTGAGGGCCACACTTCCCATAGCCGATAAAATTACGATTCAGTATCATTTATGTCCAAGTCCAAAAACGTAAGATATTTTGGTCATAAATCATCAATTCTTGATAAATTTTGCTTTGAAGGAGACAATTTAGAAAATTTCAGTCAATTTTTGAGCCTTCAGTCTCTGCCTTAAGATACATTTATTAAAAGGCATTGATTTTTAGAGAATTTTTGCAATAAATTGTCGAAAAAATATCAATTTCCACTTTTCCAGAATAAAATCAAGAAAAACAAGACAAAAAATTAATGTGCCGACGATCCTCGAGTCATTCCAGGACATTTTACGTGTTTGATTACTTTTTGAAAATCGCAACATTGTCCAAAGCGAGCCTGAGCTAAAAGGTTCTAGTTTTGCTAAAATGGTCGCCACAGTTCTTCACAAGTCCTCGAAATAATTCATTCTTCAAAGATTTGTAAGCTAGTCCCTATAGAACATTTTGACAAAATTAAAACCTTCTCGCTTGGAAGTTGGTCAAAACAACGATCATTTCATACAATGTCGCAAATTTCAAAAATCAGCTTAATACGTAAAAGGACTAAGAATATTTAGAGTGTCCTCCCTACATTGATTTTTTAGTCTTTCCCCATTGCATTCCAGAAAAAAATGCGAAATATTTCCACTTTTTTCAGAATAAAATGTAGAAAAACAAGACAATAATTAATGTTGGGAGGATCCTCGAGTCATTCCAAGGCTTTTTACGTGTTTGATTACTTTTTGAAAATTGCGACATTGCCAAAACGAACATTTTTGGACTAGCTCTCGAATGAGCTACGAGGCTCTAGTCTTGCGAAAATAATCATCATTATTATCATACATTTTAAAACTCATCCTTGAACTTGGTGTAAGTCATCTTGATTGGCTGTTAGCAGGGCCGTTGCTAGCATTCTAGCATTGTCTGAGGGCCACACTTCCCAAAGCCGACAAAATTACGATTCGGTATCATTTAATATATGTCCAAGATATTTTCGTCATAAATCATCAATTCTTAATAAATTTTGCTTGGAATTAATTTGTGAAAGAGCCAATTTAGAAAATTTCAGTCTATTTTTGAACTAAATTATTGAAATTTAGTTTGGGTTTTAATAAATATTTGTCAAAAGGCACTATGGAAATATCAGTTTCCACGTTTTCCAGAATAAACTGGAGGAAAACAGGACAAAGAATTAATGTTGTGACGATCCTCAAGCTATGAGGCTCTAGTTTTGCTAAAATGGTCGCCACAGATCTCCACAATTCCCTGTAATAATACATTTTTTATAGATTTGTAAGCTGGTCCCTACACAATATTTTGGTAAAATTAGAATCTTGTAGATCGCTTAAAAGTTGGTCAAAACAACGATCATTTTGCACAATGTCGCAATTTTTCAAAAAGCAGCTTAATACGTAAAACGACTAAGAATGTCTGAAGTACCCTCCCAACATTGATTTTTTAGTCTTTCCCCATTGCATTCCAGAAAAAAATGCGAAACATCTCCACTTTTTCTAGAATAAAATGGAGAGAAACAAGACAAAAAATTAATGTTGGGAGGATCCTCGAGTCATTCCAAGGTTTTTTACGTATTTGATTACCTTTTGAAAATCTCGAAATTGTCCAAAACGAACATTTTTTGACTGGATTTTGAATGTCCTACGAGGCTCCAGTTTTGCTAAAATAATAATCATCATTATCACACATTATAAAAATCATCCTTGAACTTGCTGTAAGTCGTCATGAATGGCTGTTAGCAGGGCCGTCGCTAGCTTCAGGCATTACCTGAGGGCCACACTTCGCAAAGCCGACAAAATTACGATTCAGTATCAAAGATTAATATATGTCCAAGTCCAAAAACCTAAGATATTTTCGTCATAAATCATCAATTCTTGAAAAATTTTGCTTGGAATTAATCTGTGAAAGGGACGATTTAGATAATTTCAATCTCTTTTTGAGCTTTAGTCTGGGTGTTAAGGAATATTTATTAAAAGGCACTAATTTTTAGAGAATTTTTGCGATAAATTGCTGAAAAATATCAATTCGGGTACTTTGAATCGATTTTTAAGTTGGATTTTCGACTTTCAATTAAGATTTATGGAATTACCGTACAGCAAAAGGGGGCAGCGTCAGAGGAACTGAGGGGCCCTAAATTCCTGTCTTTATATAAAATAATTTGTAAATATGCACTTGATTAGAATTATTTTACCGGGGTCGTTATATCTCATCCCATCGTCATACTTCTCAGTTCGACCATCAATACTAATTTATAAAAAAATAACCTTTTAATAACAACAAAATTTATCATTTCAAAATATCGATTTATCTAAAAATTGTCAAAGGTCGAGCTGAATTTTGCTAAAGAGCCCAAATTTTGAAGTTCCGCCACTGGACATTTTCCTACTAAATTATAATTTTTAACAAATTTAACGAATTATCAAAAATAGAAGTAGTTTTTTGAATCTGATTCCCAAGTCTACAAATTTAAGATTGTGACACTTTTGGCCTGTTTTTGCACTAAAACTGTAACATTTCGACGAATTTTTTATTGAACTATGAAAAGTGTTTCAGCTAAATTCTAGTTTTCTAAGCTAGGTTTTAGAACTTTTTGTTTAAATCATCCATTTTTAGTGAACTCCAATTTTAAATCGTGGTGAGAAGAAAATTTAGAAAATGTTTGGTCGGTTTTTGAACAAAATTCTCAATTTTGATTCTCGATATCAAAATATTTTTATTTTAAACAACCAGTTTTTCGCCAAATTTTTCCATAGAATCTTTAAAAAAAAGAGATTCAGGCGCCTTTTAAGGTTTTAGAACGGAATTCTCCACTCAACATGCACAACGACTAATGGCTCGAGAAGCTTCCCAACATTGATTTTTTTGTTTTTATTCATTTTACTCTGGAACAAGTTTAAATGTGTCGCATTTTTCCTAGAATGCAATGGGGAAAGACTAAAAAATCAATGCTGGGACGGTGCTTCTTAGTCGTTTCTGAAAATTGCGACATTATCCAAAATGATCCTTTTTTGGCCAAGTTTCTAGCGAGCTACAAGGTTCTAATTTTGCCGAAATGTTCTGTATGGACTAGCTTACAAATTTTTGAAAAATGTATTATCTTAAAGACTAGTGGGGATCTCTGGAGACCATTTCAGCAAAACTGGAACCTCGTAACTCATTTGAAAGCCAGTCAAAAAATGTTCGTTTCGGACAATGTCGCGAATTTCAAAAGGTAATCAAATACGTAAAATGCCTTGGAATGACTCGAGGATGCTCTTGTTTTTGTCCATTTTTTTGTTTTTTTGAAAAAGATGGAAATGTTTCGCAATTTTTTCTAGAATGCAATGGGGAAAAACTAAAAAATCAATGTTGGGAGGGTACTCCAAATATTCTTAGTCGTTTTACGTATTAAGCTGACTTATGAAATTTGCGACATTGTCTAAAATGATCGTTATTTTGACCAACTTCTAAGCGAAAAGGTTCTAATTTTGCCAAAATGTTCTGTGGGGACTAGTTTACAAATCTTTGAAAAATGTATTACTTCAAAGACTTGTGGAGATCTTTGGGGACCATTTTTGCAAAATTAGAGCCTCGTAGCTCATTTGAAAGCCAGTCAAAAAATGTTCGTTTTGGACAATGTCGCGCTTTTCATAAACTAATCAAACACGTAAAATGCCTTGGAAGATCCTCACAACATTGTTTTTCTCTATTTTATTTTGGAACAAGTGAAAATGTTTCGCATTTTTTCTGGAATACAATAAGGAAGGATGAAAAAAATCAATGCTGAGAGGGCCCTGGAGCCATTCTTCTATTAAGTTGACATTGTCCAAAACGATTGTTTTTGACTAGCTTTCAAGCGAACTACTAGGTTCTAATTTTGGTAAAATATTCACCAGGGACTACCCTCCAAATCTTTGAAATATTTTTCGAATCGTTCGCTAATTAATGGGAGTTTTTATAAGAACTAGGTAGTCCCGGATCCATATCATTGTTCCTTAATTATTGATAAAAAATTTGCCATGTCAGTTAAAGAGGGACCAATTCAACTTAAAGTGTTTTTATTATGCAGTGATCATTCAATTAAAAATGATTGTGTGTATTTTCTTAATTGTTACATTTTCCGTTAAATAGCAAGTGACACAGGCTTTTGATAGCCACTTAAATGAAAACATAAAAAGGTTTACTCTGGCTTTTATTTGTCTTCGTTCCGGTAAAGACTCCCACTGGTGATCGCTTACTTTTTTCTAATTATTTTTCTTCTATCCATCGTTTTGATAAAAAAATTAAAATACAAAAAAAGCGGTCTTGAAATTATTATAAAAATAAAAATTGATATGACAACAAAACCATGCGAATTACGCACATTGTGAAATCGAGCATTTTAAAGAAATTCCAATAGGAAAATACCGGGTGATTCACCTAAAACGAAAAGTTCTTATGGCAACTCCCATTATTTGGCGAATGATTCGAAAAATATTTCAAGGATCTTTAGGGAGCTATCTGGAGATTGTTTTAGCAATATTAGAACCTCCTAGCTCAGAAAGTAGGTGATAAAACGCTCGTTTTGGACAGGGTCGCGATTTTCAAAATCGAGTTAAACACGCAAAACGACTAAGAATGTTTCGTAGACCTTTCGTTTTCCTCCACTGCATTCTAGAAAAAATGCGGACTTTTTTTACCTGCTCTAGAATAAAATGAAGAAAAAAAATGTTGGAAGGGTCTTCACGTCATTCTTAGTCGTTTTGTGTGTTTAATTCGTTTTCGAAAATCGAGACATCTTCAGAAACGAACGTTTTTTGACCAACTTCCAAATGAGATACGTGGCTTAAATTTTGGTAAGATGTTCACTAGGTACCTTCCTTTAAATCCGTGAAATATTTTTCGATTCGCTCGTCAAATAATGGGTGTTGCCATAAAAACTTTTCGTTTTAGGTGAATCACCCGGTATATCAACATCACAACCATAAATGTTTTCAGTTTTTAATATTTTTATTATTATTATTATTATTGTTCCTTTTGTGTGGGGTCTTCTTCCAGACCCTCCCACCCGAGCTGTGGTTCGAGCCTCACTATGCCTCGGCCTTTAAGGCCTTTTGTATGTAGTCCCGCTCATTTAATAACGTCCAGGATACTGTGTAAAGCTTATTATTTCTTCGGGAAAGATATATTCTCCTCGCAGGTACCATACTCTGAAAGATCCTTTAAGGCCTCACAGTAGCATAAAATATAAAGGGAAGTTTCATCCTCCCTTTCACATCTTGGATCTCTTACAATCCCAATATTATTGAGATGCTTCCTCAGTGCACAGTCTAGTAAACAGTCCTGTGATCTGCCTTAGTTGTCTTCTGCGTAATCCTAAGAGTTCCTTAGGTCTTTTACGGTTTGGAAGATCCAGAAATGTCTTTGACAGGACCATCCCTGGTAATTCCTTCCACTAGAGTCGGTGTTTTCGTTCCAATTCTTCCCTAAAGGCCCGTTTTGCATCCGCATAAGCGATCCCGCATGAGGGTTTAGGTTCAATTAGAGCTGTTTTGGCGGCCTTCTTTGATAAGCCTTTTCATTTCCCCGACTAGAAATTTACCTGATGTACCATCAGGAACTTATCAGGTTGAAATAAGGTTTACCGCTCATAAGAAATCCTTAATGACAGATTTGAGTTTAATTTTTAGGAAAGTATTGGTTGATCAGAACAAGAGAAAAAAAATCGATCGGAAATCAAACCGGTTAATTACATTTGTTGAAGTTTAATTTTTTTTCAGAAATAGGCTTTTGGCGATCTTTTTTTGCAATCTACTCCGTAACGGGCATTGACTTCATTATAGCCCAACAACTTGTTCTAGCTCTTCACACAGAACTGTAGCCCGATTACAAAATTTCAAGGACTTGATATGGACCATATGAGGTCTGGATTAGGATCCCTAAATGAGGATCTGATAAGAATATAACGCAGATTCACTATCAGGTCCTTTTCAGGATTACATTATTAGGCCCTGATCCACATAAAAAAATCCTGATCGAGT
>JAZBGW010002028.1:0-10690 GCA_037464815.1 Mylabris variabilis | reverse complement strand
AACCCACTAAATAGACAGAGAAATAGCGAAATACAGAACGAGAGAGAACTAGTAATAGCAAATTTAAATGGTTTCATTTGTTGTGGTTATCAGGCACATGACAGCAAATTTCTAAAACGGCAACTTGCGAATATTTCCTACAGTCTAGGAGTTATAATTCAAAGCAACACGTCTTATCAAAACTGATCTATTCCAGATGCTGTTCAGAGAATAGGTTTGAATTTATTCTATTTAAACACCCCATAAATCTGTTACAAATAGAAACATTAACAGTTTTTTTTTTGTCCATAACAAACAATAGAGAATCAACTTTATTTGTAACGGCGAAAAGAACGATGAAACTCCATTTCGATCATCGATGAAAAGATGACAAACAATTATTTATATTTGAAAAAATGGTGGTGTCATTTTTGTGAGATTGATGAGAAATTCGTAAAAAAATTGTATATAATACAACGGCAAAAACTCAAAAAACCGATCAAACTACGGTCCATAAATTTAGATTTGTTTTATCTAATTTCATATAAATTCAATAAGTTGTAATGGAAAATTGGTAGGTATGGAAGAGGAGGATACAATAAAATAGGTATTATTTATTAGAGAATATTACTTATGCTGTTTTGTTTGTCATATTGATGAATTTATTAACTTTGACATTTCTATTTGTGGTATGATTGGAATATAATGTGTATGTTTGTTCATCATTAGGAAATAGTACGTGTCAGATTCCCAATAATTATCTGTCAGGATTCATATTGGATTCATACTTGCATACCACCTTTATAATGAAATATGTGCAGTTATATTTCATCATTTCAGTTCAATGTAATGGGAGAAAAAGTCAATGTTGTGGAAATTATATAGTCTGACCTAATTCATTTTTGTAACAATTAGATGGGAACAAAAGAGCACACAACCAAAGTGATCCATCAACATCTTGTCTAACTCCGTTCTTGTTGTTAACCTAAAGTATGCTCGAATTTCAAAGATACATTCCCTATAACTTTAGCCAATGTCTAGTAGGATAACAAACTGTTTTGCCTTCGTATTTGTGAATTGAAAGGGTGATAAAGCAATAATTACCATTAACGATAGACGTAAACAATCGTCTAAAGTACCTATGTTTTCAGCTAATCAACGATCTTAGTTTTATTAGTTATAAATTTGTTTAATCAATAAATTCGAGAAACTATTCGTAAAGTTTAAAGTTCAATTAAACATAAATTTAATGCATTAAAACTTTCTATTATAATAATAATTATTATTAATTTATGCCATATTGAATTCCAATTGGTAGCGGTAGTAGTATTCAACAAATTAGATTTTAAATTAAATTTCATAAAACTTACCAGACAGAAAAAGATCTTGAAGTGCTTGAACAGACTGACAGAGTATTGCCCAACATTCAGGCTCAGTAAGTCCACTGGGACGTGCTGTCAAGAGATCAGCCAAACTTGGAGGCGGTAATGGTGGTGGCTGCTGGTGGTTTGTTGAAAAACTACACCCTCCATAATGTTGAGCTTCAGTACCGTACTTAGGCCTATTTGACATTCTGGAAGAAGAAAAACAATCTTGTAAAACATGATGAATTAAATGGATTAGTTTGAATAATCAATGCAGACATCAACCGATTAAATACGTAAAGTTTTCCATCTACTAATTACGTTAAAATATCTAGAACTGTTTGGGAAACTTTGCTTTATATAGTAAAATACAAAGATGATTTTCCATGTATATTTACAGACAAAAATGGTGTTCCAACAATTCTCCATGTCGCTATTGCAAATGTCCTCCCTTTTAATTCATAATAAACTAAACACAAAAGACAAGTTATATAGCAGACCTTTGAAAGCTACCTATTTAATGAAGAAAATTTCAACCAACAACCAAAACTGAGCAAGACAGAACATTAAACTGAGAAGAGGTGTTTCTCTATCATTCTCACACTATTGAAACACCAAAATACAAAGACTGGATTTTAATTGGATTGTGTCAATAATGGATTGAATGATGAAAGTGCCTGCAGCACGACTATTACTCTAGATAGGCATTCAGCCTTTTTGGAAATGTAACAATTTCTAAATTCTGTAAGGAAACGTACAACAAAAACGCATTTATTTATAGGGATAAGTTGAAATATAGAATGAATAATCTTTGGAACAATCAATCTTCTTTAAAAAATGACCCTATGGAGACAGTTTCGTTGTTGTAATAAATTTTCATTGAGGCTTTACCACTATCCAGTTGTTCATATTTGTTATTCAAACGAGTTAAGTGACATTTTTGTCCATCAATTTAGACAAGTTTCGTTTGCTGAGTTTATAAATTTACTTGTGTCTTCTATATATCTACAAGAAAAGCTCAA
Source organism: Mylabris variabilis (assembly GCA_037464815.1). NCBI lineage: Eukaryota > Metazoa > Arthropoda > Insecta > Coleoptera > Meloidae > Mylabris > Mylabris variabilis. Next base: position 8,325 of record JAZBGW010002028.1, on the reverse strand, counting down.
ATATCGCAAAAAATCATTATTTTAAATGTCTTACTACAATTTTGAAAGACTTCCATAAAGTTTGATATGATATCATGAAAAGTTATTGCTTGTTTAAATGTCAAGTTCAATAAAAAAAAGAAAAATAAAATGAAAACATATTCAAGTTGACAATAAACAGACTTTTAAAACAGATCCCTTATTGTTATAGTTGAGGCTTAAAACCGAAGCCACAATTGAGTAAAGGTTGTTTTATTAACCGTTTCTTACGTGTGTGTGCACATAAATGTGTCTAATTTGAAGCATTAATACTTTATCACCTATCATCTCAATTCCTCAAATTTAAATAATCCGGTCCAGTGAAAATTTAGAAAGGAATTAACTTCAACACTATAATTATTATCACTAAACAATCGCTTCTAAAATAAACAAGAAACATTCAAATATTGGCTTGCTTATCCATATTAGAAACATTGGACAAAATATAATAAATTCATTATTTTGCTAGAGGTATTCCAGTCTAGAAATTTGAAAAAACTCATGATTTAGAACGACAATGCCTTGAAATATCTTGTAAATGCTTGAAATTTGATTAAAGTTGTGTTTTGCTTTTAAAATTTAAGTATCCCGAATTATATCTCCTGAAATTCTACCCTTAATCCATTGGGGTTTTTTTCATGCGCCTCCCAATAGCTTTATTGACAGACCATTCCTCTAGAGTAGAATACCCACTTAATAAATTAACAAAAACGAGAAAAGAATGAAAAAAGCATGCAACAATTGCTAGGTTAAATACCAACAAGTTGTTGATCATCGGCGTCCATTTTTATTAAACGTGATCAACTGGTGATCGTTGCACATCAGCGGATGTTACAGTAACATAACATTGTAATGGTCGATGATGGTCTTCTGGTTCAGAACGTCTTCCTGGTAGGTAATATACAAGGCAAGTAACACCTATCAGGAATAAAAAGAACACAAACACAATATCGAACATGATGAGTGAGTTCCACGTAAGTAGTCGCATCACACAATAATCATTAACAACTATGATTTTATTGTTGTAAATAATCCCATAAAGGCATCAATAACGACAAAATATAAAAACATACCTATAAATACTGGAATTTCAAAAAAAAAATGAATAGAATTTACAACATGGTGGTGGTAGTGGAAGCGATAAAAAATATTTAGGGTGAAACTAATCGTAAGGATCTCAACCCAACAACACCGGCACTTGACAGGATTAAAACCGACAAGACAGATAAATCAAGCGAGGCTCTAATTTTGTGAAATTATAATTAAGCGTCTGACCCCCTTCAATTTGTTGAATTTTCATAAAGTTTCCTTCGCTTATACACGCTCTTTAGATACTTATTTTTTCATTTATAACTTTATCAAGTTTCAGCAACTCTTACAAATTTATAAACCGCTTTATTAATTGCTTAGTTAGTGATCAATTAATTAACTGAAAATACCTCAAATTGGGCAGTAATACGAGACTTTATTATTAGTAGAAAGTTATTACATAAAATATGCTTTCAGATAATACAACACAAGATCATAAAATCGTATCCTGTGGCAAGATGGATTGACATCCTGTTCCTACTTTTGATATTTCACCATTATAGTCTCAAATGTTTTGTATTGCAGAGCAAAAAGAAATCCACTGTTGACAAACGTTGGCAATATTGGCAAACTGGGAAAAATCAAATATTTAAGCCTTCAAAGTAATCGTAGTGGTGGTATTATTGCAAAAAGATTCACAAATACACAAACACACATACACACATTCATTATCCTTTTCTATTTCAATCCATCTATCTATCTACATTTAGTGAATGCTTGTGAAAACGACATTCATTCGTGACATTTTCAAAATGAGAATTCCAAGTGCTTCTAATAACAATCGTCTAGAGGTGATGGTGTGCAAGGGTAAATTAGGGAAGATCTGTTCAACTTTAATCACTCACCCAACTCAACACCTATCAAATTATATTCTTACTTTTTCTTGTATCAGTAGTTTAGACAGTCTAATTATGATCCATAATCTACGCAAATTATGGCGAATTTAAAGATTTTCTGCCGGTAAAAGCCGGATTTTATATGCAACTCTAGCTACATTCCACAGATTCTATCAAGTGATATCTTAATAACAGAAAATTTAAATCCAATTATGCTGCGTGGTTGCAATACTATTTACGTCAAATTTAAAAGAATTAGTAACGTTTCAGGACTGCTTTTTAATAAAACTTTTATTCTGACTTTTGTATTAAATTTTTTGGTACAAACGTTTATTCGTAAATCTATTCAATTAAGTCTATTAAAAGATTAAAAGAAAAAACAAGGCTTCAACTTCAATAATATATAACGGACACTTGATGAGGTGTTATTAATTATTTGTAGTACCTATATCGTAAATTTCCACCTTGATCAAATTTAAAGCCTTAAGCAAAAAAAAATTATATATACCAATTTTACAGTAATTTAAATAACCACAATAACAACAAGATTATAATGCCTGTCTTGTTCGAAAACATGGGGGTTGGTTTTAACGTGAACAGAATAAGTGATCTGAAAATAGATGGTGGTAAGGTGGAATTAAGATAACGCCAACATTATCACCCTCGTTCAAGACATTTAACTTGAATATTATTATTATTATTCAACGTTTAGATAATTATTTAAGAGGCGATGTAAAAAATCTATACCTACAATAATTCTTTACGTTGTTGTTTTTTTTGTCGGAAAATGGAAAAAATATGAAGAAAGATGTACGCAATTTACGTGAAAAGCTGTCATGTAATTTAAATCCTTATGTTACACGAACACAAAACAGACATACAGGTGGGTGCACTTGACAAGAAAATACTGAAGAGGAGCAAACGAAACACTTGCCAAGATAGAAAAAGAGGCAGGTAGTATAACAAATAACAATTTGTCAAGGAAATGTACCCAGAACCAATTACGTATCCGCCAAAACAACAACTAGCATATTAGATTCGTGTTTTTACCCTAGTTAAGAATAATAAAACAGAAGAAAAAACTACCACCATTTGATTTAATTCCACCCCAAAAAATTACGTTATCTCGAGTATTACTAAAGATTTTACTTTTTTTTAAGACAAAAATCTAAATACCCACACTTACACACCACCCTAAAAGTAAATCTTTAATTTCGTAATAAATTATTATTAAAATTTATGAAATGTTATTTTTGTATATTTATTTCTTTGATTAATGTTTATTTATTTACGGTACAAATATTTCGTATAAACCGAAAGCCGGAACAACTTTTTTATTGCGTGTCCGTACGCTAACACGGCTAGGAGGAGACTGTTTTCAACGTAACGGTGGTGGCGTTGGTGGTGAACATTAAAACCACCCCCGTTAGCTAAGGCGGTTTTACTGTTTAGAAAATATACCTATATATCATATGCTGTTTGTTAATACAGCCTGCATCACTTTAACAATAGCGAGATTTCCTATTTTAAACTAGTAATCAATTCTAGTGATTATAGGGCGAGGAAAATAAAAAGAATTTGTCGGGAATATGTGGGTGTATTCCCAATTCAATACCTCTATAAATATTCTACTGTTGACCGTATTTAAGCATGCTACCATAAGGGTAAAGATTTCATGGGGTGATGAGCCTCATTATTAGTACATACTGTTTGACAGAGCAATTTCCTGTTACCAAACAGTTGTAATAGGAGGTGAATTCTATTTAAAGAGTAACAAATTACTTGATCTTGGGTATGAACCAAAAATGAAAAAAATATAGATTCAATATATATTTTTCAATGATTATAAAGTCTGCAACGAAACGTAGTCAATGATGCATAGCCTTATAGGTAGAAGGAAAAAAATAAAGAACATTATAACGTATAGAAATGAAGCAACAAGAAGAAAAAACCACATCGAAACATCGAAAAAAGTCAGTCTCAGTATAATCTATGTACATAGATCTGTCGCCGACACTATACCCTCATATGTATTACCGCCACACTACCCCATCTAAAGATGAACGGAATCACATTAATTCTCATACATCTTTCTCGAAGAAAAAAATACAATAGCAAATATTATAAATTATTCCAAGGAATTGGAATGACTTTTCTTTCATTTTTCTTTGGCAAAAAGGAAAATATTCAAGAAAATATTGGAAATATTGGAACGGAAATGAGAAACTCTCTATATGGTGTTAGTTATGATTTAAACATCATCGTGTTTCACTAATAACTCAATTTTCACTATAAGCATTCCATCTATATAGGAAATAAGAGACGTTTTAGTTTCCCGTTTACAAACCATAAATGACAAAATCACTCGATTAACAAGCATAACTTTTTCCATTTCAGCATCATCACGTAAAAAATAAGCAAAAAAAAAATCGAGGTTTTATAACAGCAACTACTTAAAACTTTCGCAATAGAAGCATTATTTTTCCTTCAATAACATACAATCAATATTAAACTTTTTTATAAACGACTAAAATAGTTGTCGCTTGAGTTTTATAAAAGGATTGAAAGTAAATAAGATTAAATAAGGGTCGCAAAGTTGAGGATATTTTTCTTATAATTTAAAGAGGGGATGGAAATTTAACTACAGTATTGTACTAAATTCGATTTTTATTTAACTGTATTTATTATTGATTAGAGGGATGAAATTGTAGCAACAGATGTCACCACTAGATCTAGACAGATACAAATAGTTTATAAATATACTTCGAACAGTTATTAATTTTATCGAGCACAGGTCTTATTGACTTGTTATGTTATTAAAGTATTAAAAAGTCATCAAGATAATGATTCTTAAATATCGATTTATAATTTTCAGCCCCCTTTTCGCCCACCATAGTATGTTCGTTATTTATTACAAAATCGATATAATGGGGGTTTCTATTGTTTACCAAACGTACACGACATTAATTAATTTTCAATTAAAAGAAAAACCACGATAGAAACGAATCGAAACTTTCCAAAGATTTGTAAACAGATGATGATAAATGACGATAATCTTAAGATTACTTTCATAACTAATCTGAGCCGGCACTATAATAATCAATTATCATCAATTGTTTAGTATAATTTAGTTGTGAGTTTTGCTGAAACTTACCTTGACACCCCCCAAAAAAAAAAACACAACTACAATATAGGAAATAATGCGAGTTTGTATTCTACACCTGTTTTTAGGGTAAATTTTACCCTCCGGAAACATCTGGTTATTTATAGTTTCTAGAAATATTCATACAAGTCCAGTCATATTTTAATCCTTAACAATTACACGCTTTGTCACAAGGACTTTTTTAAGTTGTTTAACCGACAATTGAATCTAAAAATTGTGGAAAACCTACCAACAACGCAATATGTCCATTTATCTCATACAGGGAAAACTTCAAAGACTTTTTCTCTGCTAAATTTAACTTAACCACCACCCTTATTATGTTGAAAATGATTGCTTTCCGAGTATCATAGAACACTTTATATTATTTCTCAGGTGGTTTATTGAAAATTCTAGCATTACAGAAATAAGTTTTAAAAAACCGTATGGAATAACAAAAAATGTAGATCGAATTTAGTCAAATGGAGAAATCAAATTGTCAGCTATACGTGTGGAAGAATCAACATTATAATAGATTTTCTTATGATCGTAGCATCCAAACTAGGAGGAGCTTTATTACAATTATGTAAAGTAGATTGTCGAAATGTTCAATATAGGAAGATCGGTGAAAATTGAAAATATACACACACCTAGCGTCTAGTGAAACACTTATAACAAAAAAAGTTCAATAGTGACGTTTGAATAATAAACCTTCAATTGAAATTCTTGAATTACTTGAATAAAGTAAGACAGTGGATTAGGCAGATAGAGGAAACAGGTGGTGAAAGTTTATTATAACTTTTTGAATGAAATAAAAACGATAAAAGACAAATAATAGACTATATAAATCGAATCCCATTTTAGACGTATTCCTTTCAAATGGGAACAAAACGAAACACGGTAAGAGTTCCTTATGGACTTTCTACAAGGAACTGACGTGAAACTATATAAAATAATACATGTCAGTAAATCTAATAGAATAAAAGGGACTTTCTTCGACGACAATTCATATTATTGTATCTTCAAAACGTTTCTTTATAAGTGTTAAATTCTTTATAAATATTGTTGTTTGAATAAACATAAAAATAATCTGGATGAATACTAATAAAACTCAAGATTTAAATAAATTAAAATTTGTATTTTGATTGAAATATTGTCAGTACTAAATCTCTAAATGTTGGGAAAGTTTACAAATAAATTAATTGAAGACCATCTTTTCTGTATTGTAATACTTGATTTGAAATATCCAATTTAAACAAGAAATCCTGTTGTTATAATAAAATCATACATTCTAGAAAATTAATGTTTACAGATAAAACAATGTCAGAAAATGAAAATCTAATTTCATCCATGTAATTATCTTGGATTTTTATCCAACAACTGAAGAATTCAAACATTGCAACAATGTAGATTCTAATTTTTCTTATTCGTGATACCGTTATGTTGCTCTAAAAGCAGACGATTAATATCAAATTCCTATTAATTGGCGAGTGATTCGAAAAATATTTCAAGAATTTATTGGAGGGTGTCTAGAGATCATTTTAGCAAAATTAGAACCTCCAAGCTTATTTAGAAGTTGGTCAAAAAATGATCTTTTTGGAGGTCATGATTTTGAAAAACGAGATAAACACGCAAAACGACTAAGAATGACTCGAAGACCCTCCCAACATTTTTTTCGTTTTCCTCCATTGCATTCTAAAAAAAAATGCGAAACATTTCCACCTGTTCCAGAATAAAATGAAGGAAAACGAAAATAAACAATATTGGGAGAATCCTCAAATGATTCTAAGTCGTTTTGCGTTTTTACGAGCGTTTTTACCAACTTAAAAATGAGCTACGAGGCTCTAATTTTCCTAATATGATCTCTAGGTACCCTATTATAATTCCTTGAAATATTTTTCGAATCACTAGCCAATTAATAGGGGTTTAATACGAATCGTCTACTTTTAGAGCAACATAACGGTATATTAGTTTATTTCAATTAACAACAGATTAATAGTTTCTTTGTAAACACATTTTTAAAATAAATTGGAATGCATTAATTTTGTAGATTCCAACTTAATTAATTTCTTATCACTATCATCAAAATAATGCAACATTCGATGACACTTCTTATTAGCAAAAAAAAAAACAGAATACAATGGAAGAAATGAACATTCATCAGGTCTTATTGTATTCACAGTTTCAACACTAGTATTATTCAATGATATGGGGGTTGGTTGTTTATTTCAACGTATTCAACTATACTTTTTAATTACTCCACTCTTTCATTACTAGAATTTCACCATATTGTCCAAATCAACAATTAAAACTAACCAAAAAAAAACACAAATTTTCGATAAACGACAATGTATTATCACCAAGAAAACACCCTAATTAGAGCTTGTCTAAAACGATATGTAGTTTCAAAACAAAATTATTGAGAATTTACATTTTAATTGACATTTAATTGTAAATAATTCATTTAGATTGCTTTAATTACAACGTATGTAGATATGTTTGTAGAAACACGTCCCGGGAATGTTGTTTTATTGGAATTTGTTGATTTTATAACAGTGGAAATTTAATTCAAAACATGTAAAAACAATTCATTAGCTATAATCTAGAAAATCGTCAAAAAGCTTTATACAAACAAGAAATACCTCTAATGAACGTGATAAATTCAAAGTTGTATGCAACTTTTATTATTGTTATTACACGAATTGAAAATAAGTTAGAAAAAAATCAGAAAACTTGTTCGTGTTTCGTGTTTTTACAATTAGGATATTTTCATCATTTACAATTTTAAATGTAAATTTCTCTAATTGCCATCGTATATGCGGCAGTAACACATCAAATATAGAGATTTGCAGGCAATATCCGTTAAATGCGGATATTGCAAATCGAATGAATTCCTCAATTGGCACTTAGTGGTGCTTTACTATAATACAAATTCTATCATTCTATCCATCTTTATTACACTGTACTGTACTACATTTAATAACTATTGACTAGTAAATCTAAACTGTTTGGATTCGAAATTTGAAGGAGAGTTGTAATAATTATTGTAAGCTGTACTAAATTAATTATATCCAACAATACTAACCATAAATCCTAGAATAATCACTATTAGATCTGCCAATTATGAGCTACTTTGCCTAATCGACCTATTGAAGAGAAATTAGAATAGAAAGTTTTAAAAAAAAATGAATTCTAATGGCAGCGAAGAGATTGGTGCCTTAAACCAGCGCCTTGAGGCTGCTC
>JAZBGW010002027.1:1967-12945 GCA_037464815.1 Mylabris variabilis | reverse complement strand
ATTTCCTTGTAGAATCCCTTTTCGCCATGCTTCACCAAATAGTTCTTCATACCGGACATGAATTGCCTCATATTCCTCATAACAATCTGTGGATTGGTTTCTTTACTATCACAAGTACATGCTATAAAATTATCAATATTTTGAGCAAATGTTGTATTTTTATCTTGTGCTAATTCTAAAGCATATGAACGTATCGTTGCACCGATAGCACGTTGTCCATTCTGTTCACGATTACGTAATGCTTGTAGCCGTGGTGGTGCTAATAACGGATCTAAACGATCTTTAAAACTTTTTGAACGATTAATTGATGCAACTTTTGTACTATTAGTGGCAGTTAAAGTATTATCATCAGTCTCTTCTTTATTTGTTGTTGTTGTTGTAACATTTTGGCTTAATTCCGTCCATGGATCTGAGAATTCAGTTAATTCACTAATCTCAGATGGTGGTGCTTTCGGTACATGTCGATCATTATCGACATTATCATAAGCTGATATACGGCACAGTTCTTCATCGGTTGTTACTTCAATCGAATTCCGAATATCTGGAAATCTACACAAATATATAAAAAAATAGTTATTTGTATCACAAGATCAGAAACTAAACTTTTGCGAGTACCAATACGTGCTACAGAACGAGACGCAAAATCAGTTTCTGGGAGTGTGATACACTAGATTTTTTGTGCGGATTTATGTAAATTTTTGGCCGATACTGTAGATCTAGTATATCTATGGATAGCGCTCTATCTCAGACTAGAGAGACAACCAAAATTTCTACCATTACTGGAATATTTTGATTTACGTTCTAGAATTGACAGTAACAGGTAGGGGGGAAGGTTTTCCGTCAGATACCTTCCGTAAGGCTCAACTTTGATGGCTCCCATGGGTGAGAGATCGGGAATACGCCCAATCATTGCCGCTAATACGATATTCCATCAGAGCTACAGGCTTTTCAGTCACCTTGGTTTCGTGGACCTAGCAGACCTCTACTGACTATGACGGTCACTACCCGAGTTGTTTTTGACCGCAGATGAGGCGCCACTCTCATCTCCCCTATTGTACCAGAGCAAGGGTAGCTACTCCTTACCTCAATACCTAGGGTTTTTACCGCTAACCCCACGAAGCCAACTCCAACGACCGGCATGCGGGGCTCCCTCTCACCTCCCACACGGGCCGCCGGTCACCATGTACCAATTCACATCACTGGTGGGGTGTTTGTGACCCCGTGAGCCATCATGCCCGCATACATAGTGAATCCACTACCAAAGATGACAACTGCAAGGAGTGATACATGCTTTTTTTAAATGATTGGGAAAAATTGTTAAATTGGAATTTTTTTGAAATTTTTTTTTAAACTATTTAGAAAAGAATAAATTTTCATATTCTTGAAGAATTTTTGAATTTTTTCAAATTCTGAAATGTGTTATGACTGTTTGAATCGAAAAAGGGTACTTTTTACAACTTTAACCTTGAAAAATAAGGAAACTATGGCAAATTTTCAAATCGGACAAAAACGCCAATATGTGCATGGACAATATCTATAATGATCTATAAATGTTATTTGTTTTAAGGCCTTTGTTCATTTTGAAAAAAAATAAAAATACTTTTTTTGGAAATTTTAAAATGTCAATATAAACGCTTAAAAGTGACCTTTCTACTTTACCGATTTTCTTCAAATTTGGCAAAAAGTTTAAGCTTATTGAGTTTTAACAGTGGTGAAATTTTCAAAAAAATCGCCTAGGTCCTTTGGAAGTTATTCAAGAAAATAGGGTTTTAGAAGCGACAGTTATAAAAAAGTTGCCAATTGGGGGAACACGTGGTGGTTACATTTTTGAAAAAAAATGGATCATATTTTTTTCATGGATACCCAACAAAATTTCGCGTCGCGTAGCGGAGCTCGATTTTTGATTTTTTGATTAGGAAAAAATAGAAAATTTTTCAAATTTGAAATTTTATACCCATTCTTTAAAAAACCACCACATCAAAACGGCTAAAGTTACAAACTTAAATTTTTCACAGTCGTCTTGCCCCATGTCTCCTCTATAAAATACGTTGAAAATTAGGGGTAGTTTTGTTAACAAGTTTTTTAGTTATCCACCCTTATGTACTGAAAAACATGGTTTTTTAACACGTCAAAAATGGAAGTTGCTCATCGGGGGGACTATCTCCTCCTAGAGTTTTGAAATGAGGCCAACCATATTTTTTTTTGTGTAAGCTCAACATAATTACGGGTGGCAACTACTATGTGGCATTTAGTTCAATTGAATAGGAAAAAATTGGCAGCCCTTCAAAGTTGACCATTTTTTTTTCACAAAAAATATCATGTCCATTTTTTGAAAAATCACCACGTCGAAACGGCTAAAGTTACAAACTTGACTCTTTCACAGTCCTCTTGCCCCATGTCTCCTCTATAAAATACATTGAAAGTTGGGGATAGTTTTGTCATAAAGTTTTTTAGTTATTCACCCTTATGTACTGAAAAACACGGTTTTTTAACATCTCCAAAAAGGGTAGTTGTCCAATGGGGGGGCTATCTCCTCCTACAATTTTGAAATGAGGCCAACCAAATTTTTTTTGTGTAAACTCAACAAAATTACGGGTGGCAACCACTATGTGGCATTTAGCTCAATTGAATAGGAAAAAATTGGCAGCCCTTCAAAGTTGACCATTTTTTTTTCATTAAAAATTTCAAAAAGCAAATTCAAAAATCGATACAGCCCATTTGCCTTAGGATTTCGGCAACCATTTTTTAAATAGATTATATCCCCAAGTTTTGGCTATCGGAAAATCGAAAAAACGTATGTTACCATGTTTGCCACCGTTTAGCCGCAATTTGCAATTTTATGTTGAAAAACATGGTATATTTGGGGCGTAAAATCGGTGCAGTTGGCACATTCAAACGATAATATCTTTTCGAAATATCCACTTAAAAATCAGTCAACTCTCGATTTTCCATTAGCCTAAAGTTTCCTCTACTCGCACTATGTCACACTGCAAGTTGAGTCCTGTAGCACTCGGCACTGGTGCCCCCGGTAGTTAGCTAGATCCAACAAGACGCTGCCATAGCGCCGCCAAAGGCTTAACCAGCTCCCACCACGAGGAGGTTTGTCCTTCGTGACACCCACTACCAGTACTTCATCCAACGATTAGCCGAAACTATCCGCAGATGTTTGACAGGAACAGCAAAAGAAATACTAGCATTTTTTTAGTAACATTAAACGATACATGCATTTTTGTTAAAGAAATCCATAATGTTATTTTTAATAATTTACATAGACCCTTCAAGTTTTTCGTATGGGATACTTAATGTGTTGCCTAGGCGCTATACCCGAAACTAAGAAAAGCGCTATCCATATGTATGCTAGATCTAGTTTCCGGTCGATTTTGAGCTATGGAAAATTAATAATTCCGGACGGGGGCGTAAAAAAAATTAATTCTAAAATCTGTATGTGGATGACTTACCGTTTTGAAATCATCTCTTGTACAGTTATTCTATCATCAGGATCTGGCGTATCCGATTGTAAAGCTGATATTAAAGTTGGAATCATCTGCCAATCGGAATCATAATCATGATCACTTGATTCCATAGTAACATCACATTCACTACCCATAAAAGTCCATCCATTATCAATTTGCCAATTATCATTCACCTTCGGTTTAACTGAAGGTGGCTGTACAACCTTAACTTCTGGTCGTTTCAAGCCAGTAAAACGTTGTTTTGGACTTAAATTATCAACAGATGATGATGACATAACACCATTAAAATCATTAGAATCATTACGTTCTAAACCGGTAATTAATGGTGAATGTACTAATAAACCTGGTGGATTTGAATGGCGTTGTTGTAAGGGATGTAAAGGTCGTCCGATCGAACGTCGTGGTATTGCTATCGGTTGTTGTGTTAAAGAATCAGCCGGTTCAGCATAGAAAGGACTACCTTGTTTTGTTGTTGGAACAACATTACCACTATTAACGTTATCACTGGGTGATTGTAATGGTTTTAATTGTTGTATTGTCGGTGTACTACATTGACTCGGTGTAGAATCGGGTAATGGTGGTGGTGGTGGTGGTGGACTTAAAACGTTTTGATTCAATGAAACTATATTTGGTGTATGTTGGAGTAGATCAGGTGATGCTAATGTTGTTGTCGGTTTGGTTTTTATTGTTTCATTAGTCCAAACATCTTCATAATCACTAATTTTATCACCTAAACCACTACGATAATACAGCATCGTTGGTGAATCAACAATATCACTCTCTTGGTAGTGTTTAGATAATTTATGTTTAGAACGTTTACTATGCCTGGATGTTTTCGTTACTGATAATGGTGATAAGGTATCAGGTGATAATAGACTATTAGGATCTGAATTTGGTGATAATACTGAGGAACCATTCGGTGATAAGATTTGTTCAACTGGTTGTTGACGTCTTAAACTACCTTTAGATGAGATTGTTGAATTACATTGGCCTTCCGGTGACATCCGTTTCGGATCGCAATGCACTTCAATTTGGGATTGCGGACTTTGTTGTTGTTGTTGTTGTTGTGAATTTACACTAAACGTAACCGTTGTTGTTACTGTAAAGTTACTCTGTTGAGGTGTTGACGGTTTTGACCATCTTGGTGGCGGTGGTGGTGGTGTTTTTGTAACACTACCACTATTTTTGACTAGATCCCGTTCCGGTTCAAGCATCGTCATCAAATTCAACGTGTTCGGTCTAGTTGGTTTCTCTTTAACAATTGGTGTTGATGGTTCTGCTGTTTTGAAAGTTGTCATTAATGGATTTAGATTTAATATCAAATCAGCATCCGGACTTGATACAGCCGATGTTGGTGGACTATATCGCCAAAATTCTTGTCCTAATAAAGCGAACGATGATAATTGTTGGCGTGTTTTTGCATCCCGTATCGCCTTCGGTAAGATCAATTGAACTGGTAATTCATCACAACAACTAGCATAATGTGCAATTAAAGCTGGTATACTATCAAAACGATTCTCACTAGTTTCCAATCCTAAACGACCATCACACGATTGTATCAAATAATGCTCAATATACGGTCCTTTATCTGGTGGTAAACGGACAGATAATGCCATCGTATCCGGTTGTGATGATTGTCGGACAACGAAACAACCCTCTTCTTTACCTTGTAATAAATGAAATGCACCAGCCCGTTGGATACCTGGTAAGAACCATATTGGATGTGATCGTAATAAACGTTCAGTCAAACCAATATCACAAGTGGCTCCATAACCAGTTTCACCACTATCTTCACTGCCAGCTTCTGAACCACCACCATTTGATGATAGTAAAGATTCACCGGACGCTGAACGGGATGGTGGTGTTAATGGTGGTGGTGGAATTCGTGCAGGTGGCGGTGGTGATGGGGATGGTGCACCAACACCAGGACTTTGTCGATCACCCAAACCTTGTAGATACGGCTCCAGGAAGGCATCACTCCTATAAACAGGACATTAATTAATTTTGATTTTGATTGGATTAGGAACAGGATCCCCGAGGAGCTGTCTATTGTTGTTAGTAAATTAGTTAGACATGCAACGGACAGTCGGGTAAACATTGAAAATTTCACGTTAATTCAACAAACAACAAGAAAACAAAACCTTCAACATAACAATGCTCTCAACGACTAATTTAAGGGTTGTTCAATTTTCCACCCTCCTTTTTCACATGTATTAAATGTCAATGTTAGAATTCGTTTTTATTAAATAATAACATTGTAAGGGATGATCATGCTGATGATCACCATTCAAATAATGAATTTATAGAAGGACAAAACTACACTCTTATGAGAAAATCTGAAAACCGTAGGGTGGATGATGATAACAAACAGAACAAAAGGAAATTGTATCGTTTATAGGTAAAGAGAAAGATGGAAGGTGGTAGCAAAATACTTTTCACGAACAACGGATCAGTTTCAGGAGTTTTCCAACAGTTTCAGCCCCAATTACAACCATGACAACGTTACACACTTAATTTATTGGCTATGTTGAGATGAAAATATTGAACGAGGGTGGTTTTTCTCTAGAAGAAATTGTAGAGATTTCGATCAATTTAACAATATTGGAAAATTAGCTTTCGTTATAGGGGATGATCAAGATTTACAATTTGTCTCTTTCAACTTGCTGCACACAATTTTAAAATGTTTATAGAAACAAGTCGACTGAATTTGAATAGATTGACTATATTTTGTTAATCAAATCGTGAGAATTCAACATTTGACATTACAGAAACTTTCAACATCTATTCTTTGCTATTCCATCTGGAATTTTCCCTTGCGTCGACACTCAATCCTCCCCTTACTCCTTCTAAATACAACTTATCTGTACTGTTTCAAATTGATTAAAACTATTGATAATAGAATTAAACTCTAGACTTAACATTCAAACAATTATGCGATTTATCTGTAGTCGAGCAAGGATTTTATCTCAGTGATTCTCACCACCGCGCGCCCCTTTTAAGTTTTAATGATCATCCCCGTACCCGTTCCGTTAATAACGCCCTTTAATGAAGTGGTTGTCTTCATCTTTATCTAATTTGTCTACGTCGTTCATTATCATCAACATTTTGATAACGTTTAAATTTATTTAACAAATATTGTTGAAGACGATGAATAGAATTGACTTTATTGAAGGAAAACAAACATTGAAAGGTGGTTTTTGTTCAGTTTTTGTTTGTTTGATTTTATTTTGTCTGCGGTGATCAGACAGACTTCCTTATACGTTCCAAATATAAATGTATAATTTAAATGACACACACAGGCACATATAAACACGTAGAGTCGTCGGAAAATTGAGCAGAAAAATGAAAACAAATAGAATTATATGGGATGTTGCCAACAATACTATAAGACACTTTTGTTTGTTAAAAATAGATGTAAAAAATACGGAACTTGTCTGGTTTTCAAGATTGATAAACACCCGGCTAACGGAAGAAGACAGATTCGATCCCGCTTCAGGATTACCAATTTTTTTACAACACTAAATCGATGACATAAATGAAATGCGCGTTCGATCCCGGTTCGGGGCAGCGAAATTTTTTCCATGTCGAGTGCAATGTCCTGCTGTAGAAAAATGAAGAACAAAAACTGCACGAAAAATGGATTGACAATTTACCGATTAGTTACAATAGAAGAAACAGGGGAAAATCTCGCTAATAACCATTTAAAGGTAAACACCCCACCCCCGAAAAAACCTTTAGAAAGACAGAATATTTCAGGCGAATCGTCTGGTTTAGACATCGTCGATTATTTATTTCTCCTTTTGTCTTTTTATTATTTGCAAAAGAAAACGAAAGACACCACGTAGCCGCCGTCGTCGTCATTGTAATAGAGGGTGGTTTGCAGGGAAAGTACGATTTTGGAAGACTGCCAAAATTACAAGTGGTAGATTGTAAATACCAGTAGCAGTCAAATTCAATAGTCTCGACTGTTTTTTTTTTTACAATAAAATTTTACACAATTTTAACAGGGTGGTAACGGTGGTTTGTTGAAATTTTTCACAAAACGGTAACCATAATACGGTTCATTTGTTTTAATTACACCCAAAACATTTCATATGAAGAGGGTAGGTTAATTCATTTATAACAACAATACAAATATAATGGTGGCTGCTCTCATCAACCCTACTGGACGTATCATTTAAGGGTAGTTTTTATATTTTACATTTTGCGTTTTATTATAGAATTCTATATGGTTGTTTGCACAAAGTTCGTTTCTACTAATGGGTAGAAAACCCATTTTCGCATATTAATTAAATAAAAACAACCCCTTTATGAGGTTTGTACGCTCTACAAATACAAAATATCCCTAAAAGCGGACTCACATATGGGCAGTCGCAACGAGTCATTCCAGTTATAATAAGCCAGCTTAGGGGTCGTGAAACTCGTTTAGATTGTCGCGCGACTATCGTCATGGACGTACGTGACTTTGACAATATCTCTAACGAAACATTTCATTGAATTCAAAATATGAGCTAATTTTGTATGTTCCATACTGTTTTATTTGCATAATCTACTAAAAATTCCAACCCACTTGCTGCGCTTATTAAAAAAACTTAGTAGAGGTGGAAAATATCAGGTACAGTGGACCGTTTATTTATTGTTTGTGACGTCGCTCACTCAGTTCATCAACTACGTTGAATGATTATAAGTGCTACAATTGCAACGAATAAACGTAAACTTCATTGAGAGATCGAGTTGCGACTATACAGGCTGTCTCATAATTTCGCACTTTCTTTCATGAACAAATATAAGATGAGATTCTAAGACGAAAAGTCCCAAATCAATTTTGTACCTTACGCACAGGTAATGAGTAATTAATCGATTTAAATAGTAGACCAACTAGAAGGCTAGCGTGACAGCTGTTCAAAGTAAAATAGCATCTGATTGGCTACCTAATTTAATTAATTTGAGACCACTTGTAGGTCAGGTGAAAAAATGGTACAGGACTTTTCGGGTTATAATTTCATCCCCTATCTGTTACTGAAAGAATATGCGAGACTTATGAGACATCCTGTTGGATAGTTCGGAGCAATGGCGTTATGGCTCTGATATAGGGGCAAATCCTCTGCTTAGTTATAAGTTTTCCACCGGCTGGTCAGTAAAAATAAGTACATTGAGTCATTAAGCGTGCGCACTAAGAGATCTCGAGCCACACTCGATTACTCATCCGTTGTCGCGCGTGCATTTAAGTGTGAATGCGTCTTAATGACGTTTTCCAATTAATCTTTCTGCACATTAACAAAATACAATTTTACAACTGTTGATGATTATTAGTTGTAGAAACGAAGAATATATGGCAGTGAAAATTGCTTAGAGATATAAACGAAGTCGTTGTTCGACGATAAAATTGTCTATAAAAAATTTTTATAGGCCATTGAACTTATTTTCATCGTTACAATTGTCGGTATAGCGTTATTTTATTCAATTTTTATAATTAATCGTATGATCAACATTATTTTCCATTTTGATTTTATAAAATTTATACAAAGAGGGTTGGTTAATTTAACAAGATAATTAACAATTTAACGATCTGTTCAAATTCTATACGGAAAGGGTGTGAGATATAGACGATACTCAGAAATCCATCATCCCTTTTCTCAGTTCGTTCATAAGAAAAAGAACTGGGATTTATCAAGGGTTGCGTTGCTATGATGTATAGTAGTGGTAGTTGTTGTAGATAGTAGGGGGGTAAGTTCTATTGTCCGGGCATTATAACGAAGAAAAGAGTAAGTCTATATCGCCTTCAGCTAGACGACGACGATAATGATGATGATGGTGGTGGTGAAGGGAAAACGGAGTAGTATGCAAGAACGAATTAGAAAAGACGTCAAAGATGAAGAAAAAAAAACTGCAAAAGATATAGTCATAAGAGGGGAAAATCTGAACGATTTTCTTAAAGCCGCCGTTGCAATATTCTAACGTTCTCGCTCATGCTTAGAGATTTAAGCACAACAGGTGTCGTAGTAAAAAAATCGATTCCAGACAATTAGGGGGTGGTGGTGGAACAACTTTTGTGTCCTCTGTGTTTGATTGAACCCAATCACCCTTATCATTATCAACGAAATAAATCAGTTTAGTGAAAATTGAAAAAAGGTCTAGTAGCAATAGTAGAGGAAGATCAAAGACTACTACTACTCAATATCCACCCCTAACTTGTACTACACATAAAAAGATAGGAAAAAGGGATTAATATTTACAGCCCCTATAGGAAAAAGGGACGTTTTTTTTTTATTTTTTCAACAAAAAAAGGAATCTACAACTATTTCCATTAAGAATAGGAGTTTTACATTTCAATTTACTGTGTGTTAATGTTGAAATATCAGCTCGATTTTCGTTAGAATAAATATTTAGAAATGTAGGGGGAGTGAGTTAACTGAACGACGGTGGTTACTTTGTAATATTACCCCTTTTGCATACTGTCAGACACAACAAAACCAGCACCGAGAGTTGGCTGTTTAGTGCCAGACATGTGATATTTCCTTAAAAATCGATTAACGACAACATTTCAATTCAACTCACCCCCTTCGATATTCTAGAAGAAAATCACCCCACTTTTGTTTTGTTTTGTTGAAATGTTTTGAGTAAAAGAGAACGAGAGAGCGAATTGAAAAGTTGACGTAATTTCAGGATTACAGTTTCAGAACAATATAATTCAATTTATTGACAGAAAATAATAGAGTGAAGTGGAAACAGTAGGGCGTTGGTGGTTGCTTAGAGAGAACATTTTACAGATGGCGATATAACAAGAAAAATTTAATTGCCGTTAAAATTGCATTTTGAAGTTGAATCTTAACTGCAATTGTAATTAGTGAACATTTACACACCCCCAACCCTATTTTAAATTAGAATCTTCCAACCGAGAAGAAACTTTAATGCTAGAATAAGAACGATGAAAACAAGAAAAACTAATAGCAACTAAATTGGAGTTTATTGTGTGAATGTTGTTCATACGACCACTAATCGGAATTTTTCCCCATTTTCTCAAGTTGTTTGAGTGTTTATTGTCAAAACAATACGAAACGTAACGGTTGAGAGGCTTTTATAGGTGTATTTTGACAACAAACATTATTTGTAAGAAGCTAAAATGACAGTGAAAGAAAAGGTTAAGAGCACCCCTTGTACAAACCCTCAACAAAACTGTACGGCTTTAAAATCAATCGATATCGTTAAAGGGTAGTTGAACTAATTAATCGTCTATAATTTCCATTGT
This sequence comes from Mylabris variabilis, assembly GCA_037464815.1. Classification (NCBI taxonomy): domain Eukaryota; kingdom Metazoa; phylum Arthropoda; class Insecta; order Coleoptera; family Meloidae; genus Mylabris; species Mylabris variabilis. The sequence continues at coordinate 2,223 of JAZBGW010002027.1, read as the reverse complement.
TTTAAATTAAACAAAAATTGAAAAATACACAATTAACGTACCGTGGTTTAAAATGCCCCAATTCACCATAACGCCGTGATGTTGCCTGTTGGTGTAGATGCGTTGTTATTGTTGTCGGTGTACCACACCAACTTTTCCGTTTATTATCAGACGTACCACTAACTGGACTTAAACATAAACTACCCCTTGTACGTGGTGGTAAAACTGTATTGTTATTTGGACTTCTTAAACCATTATCCAAAATCGTCGTTTCCGG
>JAZBGW010002025.1:0-12966 GCA_037464815.1 Mylabris variabilis | reverse complement strand
AATGTAACTATAGGCCTAACTGGAATATTATTTTTATGAATGTTTGGAAGTGTATATAATCTAGGAATTATAGGATTTGAAGGAATAATATATTTAGAATTAATTTTAAATAAATTTAAATATTAGAATTAAAATAAACACCCATATTTGAGTATGAATTTTTAGTTTTCTAAAATAAATTAAATTTATCAAATTCTTTTATCAGGTCGCTTTTTTCTTAAATAGAAAACAATCTACGAGACATGCTTAAGCAACTAAAGCAAAAGACTGAATGAAAAACCTCAAACGTATGGTTTATCGCTAAATCGATCAAGTTTAGAATTTGTAGAAACAATTTGTAAACAATTGTTGACAGAAAAATCGTCGAACTTTACGTTAGCAGAATCCAAACCATGACGAAGCAATTTATTTATTTTTCTGCTTGTAATTGATTAAGAAAAAAATTAATTCAAAACTGGAGCGTTAAAACGACTAACATTGTCACTGAAATATCGTTCAGGGGACTGGGACCGAAGAAAAAGAGCGTTATAGCCGGGAAAGCGTTATAACGAAGTTTTACTGTAATAAGAGTTTCATATGAATTGGGTACATTTAAAAAAGCAACCCGGTATTACATTCTTCACATTTTATTTTATATACTCCGTTTTATCTGTATATAAGGGGTCATTTTTTAAGTTTTCTTTAGCTATTATTTTATCTATTAATTTTTTATTATAACAACTTTTTTATTTCTAAATATGTATTTAATAATTTTCATTTCTTTTCTTTGATTGTCTTTATCAATACATACATACAAATTATTAACTAGTAAAAGAGCTATCTTACATTTTTAAAGCTGACTAATCCTCCCCAGGGCCGGTGCTAAGGATTCTGCCGCCCTGGGCATTAAAATTTAATAAAGGAAAAAAAAAGTATTTTGAAACATGCTAAGATACTTGTTAAAAAATCGAACATGAGATTCAATCGTTAGTGCTTCTTTAGGCCTTCATTTCTTATCGTTAGTGCTTCAATAGTCATCTATTTTCTTCTATACAATTATTAAGTAGGATGTACCCCCACCCCTGACTTCCTTTTGTACATATCTCCTAAAGTACAAAAGCACTATCGAAAACAACGATACCTATATTTCGTTTTAATTTTCCCTGCTACACAGCGTAAAGTTAGCACCCCCAATACTTTTTAAAATATAACTCTCTAACTATTGAAGCACTAACAAAGTACCAACGATTGAATTTAGAAAAATTTACTGTGCTTATATGGGGGATGACAACCGGACGGACGTGGCATGATCTACAGTTTAATTAGTTAATTACCTATATTAACGTATTATGTTTTAATATTTTAACTTCACAACAAACGAAAGAGTATCGTACGAGACAAATGCGTTTACAAAACTAACATATTAAAAATCAGTCGATCAGTTTAACATTATCGGTAAGAGTTTTAAATTTCAGTTTATTTCAATTCCAAAGATGTATACAATACAATGTAACATTTTTTTGGCTGTTTTTTTCTTAACAGTTCAGATAAGCTTTTATATTTATTGCTAAAATTTACGATGTGCTTATATTTTTCTGTGTACTGAGTTTCTATGAGTTTGTCTAAGAATCAGTATTTTTTTGTTTAATCTGTTTTGTTTAATAAGTAGAAAAGTGAAATAATAATAATAAGTATAACAATAAAGAAAAATGTTAGAAATAAAAATTACCTAGGTTCTTAAATTCTCTGCAAGTTTTATTAGGAAAATTTGCCGCCCTGGGCAAATGCCCAGTTTGCCCATACGGTAGCGCCGGCCCTGATCCTCCTATGAAAATGGAAACCTTTTTTCTTGTAGTCTTTTATAAATTTCAAGATACCTAGACGTTTGTACACTGACCGAAAATTAGTTTAAGCTGAAAAGCTTAGATGGCACTTTAGAACGCTATCCTCAAGCTAACGCTACTAACTACTAGATGTCTCCGATTGAAAAATTCAAATAAACAAAAACGTGATCCATCGCCGACTTTATTATTCTCAAACAATTTACTATCAAAAAAAAAATCGATGAATAGAATTTTGAAAGCTTTTAACATAAAAATCCATCAAAAATCCTTCCCTCGAACAAAATGTGGTAAAATTTTGCATTTTTGCCATATAAATCAACAGTAAGGGTATATAAAATGAAAAAAAAAGGTAAATGTGGAAATAGATTTGTAATTAACAAATTATAAAACTTCTCAAGGGCTATCAAATAAATGCTTGATTTAATTAAAAAAATCTTGCTATATTTGGACGTTTTGTCCCCCTCTTCGACTATCCTCCATATGCTGAGAAATAAAAATGTCTACACTGTCTAGCTGCTATTGGATTGTTTAATTTATTCTAATGAATAACAGATACAGTGGCGGGGATTTGTCATCTTTAATAATACCAGTTTGCACGTTGTTGTTTGAAATTTTTGTCAAGTATACACGTGACATTCGCCATTCAGGTAAAAGCCAGTCAGCTGGATTCCTGATAATATGCGGTAGTGGGGCCACAATAGGCGGAGCCATGACCCTTACAACTTTTGCTGAAGCGCAACAGTGTTCAGGATTTTCAGTTCCGACTAGACTCTAGTGTGGAGTAGTTGTGCTTTTTTTGACTAGAAATAAGAACGGCGCCGTTTCGTTAGACGTGTCTCTAGATAACTTTATAAATTTAATAAATAAACTGTGATGATTTATAATAATAATAAAAATAAAGTGATTCCGTATCTGTACGAGTGACTATTAGTTTTTTTGTTTTGTTGGTGAATTGTGAAAAATGCCTGCGATGAAGACAATTATTTCGGTATTAGGCCGGTGTTTGGTGATGTTTACATTTGTAATAACGGTAGTGAGGTCGAGGTCATTAACGAGTTTCGAACCGATTCCACGAGGTTGTGAATGGCAAATGCAGCCAGTTGAAGAGAATGACAGTGTTGAAGAACCAGTGCTTTCATGTAAAATACGAACGATTAATAATGCAACACCATTATTAACGAATTTAACACAAATACAAGCTGATCGTATAACTGTATTGAAACTTGAATGTAGTGATGTATTGTTTTTTGAAAGTTCATTAGAACCAAACAAACATGGTAATTTCTTATCGGGATTACGGCGTCTTAAAGAATTGAAATTGGAATATTGTAAAATACGCAATATACCATCTGGTGTCCTATCAACATTCCATCATTTAAAACGTTTCTCATTACGTTCACACAATTCGGATTGGTCATCGATGACATTAGAACTACATCCGGAAAGTTTTCGTGGTATGGGCGAATTGAGATCGTTAGATTTAGCCGATAATAATATATGGACAACACCCGAAAATCTATTCTGTCCAATGCACAGTTTGATTCATTTAAATTTAACAAGAAATAAACTACAAGATGTGGCAGCTTTAGGATTTTCAGATTGGGGTAATGGTCCTTTAGCGCCCGGACGCGCCTGTATTAACAATCTAGAAATCTTGGATTTATCCCATAATGATATTATCACATTACCTGATAACGGTCTATCCGGATTGAGATCATTAGAAGAATTACATCTACAAGATAATGCAATTTCAACATTAGCTGATCGTGCATTTGTCGGTTTAACATCATTACATACATTGAATTTATCAAGTAATTGTCTTGTAGCTTTACCACCAGAAATGTTTCAATCATCAAGAGATTTACGACATTTATATTTACACAATAATTCATTGAGTGTATTAGCACCTGGTTTACTTGAAGGTTTAGATCAATTACAAGTATTAGATTTGTCAATGAATGAATTGTCTAGCCATTGGGTGAATCGTGATACATTCTCTGGTCTTGTACGACTTGTTGTTCTCAATTTGGCACATAACCAATTGACACGAATCGATGCCAATCTATTCCACGATCTTTACACATTACAAATCCTCAATCTTGAATATAACAATATTGATACGATTGTGGATGGTGCATTTTCTGAATTGAAAAATCTACATGCTCTAACTTTAACACATAATCTGATTACAAGAATTGAATCGTACCATTTTTCTGGTATGTATGCTTTAAATCAACTATTATTAGATTCAAATAGAATCGAATACATTCATCCGCAAACGTTTGAAAACGTGACCAACTTACAAGATTTAGGACTGAATGGGAATCGATTAGGTGGTGTACCGGTCGGTATTGGTAAATTAAGATTTCTGAAAACATTAGATTTAGGCAAGAATCATATTGAAACGGTAACGAATGCATCATTCGAAGGCTTAGATCTATTATATGGTTTAAGATTAGTTGATAATCATATTGTGAATATATCGCGGGATGCTTTCTCAACATTACCATCTTTGCAAGTTTTAAATTTGGCAACGAATCGGATTAAATATGTTGAACAGAGTGCTTTTGCTAGTAATCCAACATTGAAGGCAATTAGATTGGATGCAAACGAATTGAGTGATATTAGTGGTGTATTTACCAATTTACAAACATTAGTTTGGTTGAATGTTTCATCAAATAATTTATTATGGTTCGATTTCAGTCATTTACCATCTAGTTTAGAATGGTTAGATATGCACGATAATCAAATAACTGAATTAGGCAATTATTATGATGTTAGGAATACGCTTAAAATTAAAATGCTCGATGTTAGTTACAATCAAATTACAGAGATTCAAGACAATTCTGTCCCAGATAGTGTGGAAACATTATTTTTAAATAACAATAAAATCACATTCGTTCATCCGAATACATTTGTTAGAAAGTTGAATCTAGAAAAGGTCGTTCTATATGGTAACGATCTAAAATATCTTGATTTGAACGCTCTAAGTCTCAGTCCAGTGGGCGACAATAGGGATCTACCACAATTTTATATTGGCGGTAATCCTTTTTATTGTGATTGCAAGATGGAATGGTTACTACGAATAAATCATTTGAGCAATCTACGACAATATCCCCAAGTATTAGATTTGGATATTGTAACTTGTGAGCTAGCACATTCACGTGGTGCCCCGCCACAACCCTTATTGAATTTGAAACCATCCCAATTTCTATGTCCATATGAGACGCATTGTTTCGCCTTGTGTCATTGTTGTGATTTTGATGCTTGTGATTGTGAAATGACCTGCCCAACGAATTGTACATGTTATCATGATCATACGTGGTCATCGAATGTGGTCGATTGTAGTAATGCTGGTTATACAAATGTCCCTGAAAAGATACCAATGGATGCCACCGAGATCTATTTAGATGGTAATAACTTGGGTGAGCTTGACAGTCACGTATTCATCGGTAAGAAAAAACTTGAAGTTTTATTTTTGAATAATAGTAATGTGAAAGCTGTACATAATCGGACATTTAACGGTGTTAGATCATTAAAAGTGCTCCATATGGAGAATAATAATTTAGAAGAATTGCACGGTTTCGAATTTGATCAATTAGATAGATTAAATGAATTGTATTTAGATCATAATAATATTAAACATGTTAGTAATTTGACATTTAAAAATATGCATAAATTACAAGTGTTGAAATTAGATGAGAATAAAATTGTCGATTTCATCCCTTATTGGGAACAATCTGGTGAACGGGGTGTGGTGCCGACGCCGCGCGTGACTCTCGACGGCAACAAGTGGTCGTGCGATTGTAATTCATTGAATCGCCTAGAGACATGGATCCGTGAAACTGGTGGTGATCCATCGAAATTATTTTGTACTGATCGTGATGATGAGACTGTTGCCGATGTGATTAAACGTTGTGATAATACGGACAATGCAATTGCTACATCAGTGATACAACGTGAAGTGCTCAAAAACAATCCCCTATTAGGTGGTAGTTATGTTCCTTTATTGGCTGCTACACTAGTGGCAATTATTGTTATTTGTCTTTTTGCTGCTATCATTTTCATTTTCCGACAAGATGTCCGTCTTTGGGCACATTCCAAATACGGTATTAGATTGTTCCAAGATGCCGCCACAGCACATGATAATAAAGATGAACGTGATCGTCTATATGATTGTTATATGGTTTATAGTCATAAAGACGAGGAATTAGTCTCTAGGATAATTGCACCAGAATTGGAACAATTTGATTATACATTATGTTTACATAATCGAGACTTGGCATTGCATGGTGGTGCCTCATATTTGGCTGATGCTATGATTGGTGCTACTGATGCATCAAGACGTGTTGTTTTCGTCGTTTCACCGGCATTAATCTGTAACGAATGGTCTCGTCCGGAGTTTCGGGCCGCTTTACAAGCAGCTATACGTACAACACACCGTCACAAATTGATTTGTATACTATCTGGTGATCCACTAGAACCAATGGATCCTGAATTGAGGGCCTTGTTACGGGCTTGTACAGTAACACGTTGGGGTGAACGACGTTTCTGGGAGAAATTACGCTATTCAATGCCAGATATAAATGATAATCGTTCAAGTGTTAATCGACGTAATAAGAAACAACAACAACAACAAGTCCAACACCACCATCAACCAGAGATACGTTGTAAAACAACAAATACTCGATATACAGCAGCACCAACTGTTCCCGATGCTTGGTACAAATATTCAGTGATTAATGGTATCCATGGCGCCACACTAACACCAACGCCTACACAAAGTACTTATGTTTCTGGTGAATCGGCACGTAGTACAGAAGATGAGGCCGGTTCTAGTACAAGTAGTCAACATTATGGTTCTGAACAATTAAATCATAGTTATGTATCGATTGATGGACGACCACCGCCGCAATATTCACAATATCCACCACCGCCACCACCACCATCATCATCAGCATCATGTCGAACTGATCCAACACAACCGCATCATGTTTATTCAACGATACCGGACGCACAACCCCAAACTAGAACGTATTTTGTATAAAATGTAAGTCGATTGATTCGTTTTCTATTTGATAAGAAGAAGAGAAAAAACGAATATTTTTTCCTCAATAAAAACGGCTGTTTTATCACTAATTAACTACACTTAAAAAATTAATTAAATAACAACAATTGTAGATCAAATTTCCTTCAATAATTACCTATATTTGAATGTCATTAGTTCGTTAGATTTGTCGTCTAAATTATTATACAAAACTGCTTCTTTATTTCTGTAAATATGTTGTAAATAAATATGAAAATTCCGATATTTATTTATATTGTACATGTCTCGTAGATTTTGTTTAATATAAACGCTTATTAGTCACTACTTTTAAGTACATTTGTAAATATAGCTAATTTTAAATTTATCGATATTTAAGTCAAGACTGTTGAATATGTACATTATTCTTTGAAATAATAATTAAAACGACTTTTTTCTATAAAGTCTATTTTTTTTTATTTGAATACACAAAATTAGAAAGGTAAGTGATATTTTCCAGGGCCGTCATGAGGACATGTGGCGCCCTCAGGTCTTGAGTGGCTATCAAAATTTTGTGTCGCGTGTCCTTAACTAAAAATGCGACAATAAAAACAGTACACGCGATCTTTGTACATCTCGATTTTTTTTAATGTTCTTGCATATAATAAGAGACGACCTTCCAATTGAATTGGTGCCTCTTTAACTAGCATGGTGATAAATTTTTCATCAATATTCAAAAATCAAAATAATATACACTATAGGCGCTAAAAATAGAAACATCGGAAAAACATCGATTTCGCCCATCTGTAGGTATAGTTGATTTAATAAAAAAAAAACTTACATCTGTTTTGCAGAAAAAAAGTTGTTAAAAACTTGCTCAATTTAGTGTTATAATTACGAGTTAATCGAATAAAGATTGTTGCGTAAAAAATACTGTAATTGAAATAAATATCTTGAGGATAGTCCCTTCTTTGTCCGATGCATTTTCAGGGGGATGTTTCACGAAATAAAGCGTATACCATGCGACAAAGATACCAAATCTTCAACATCTGGTTATTGTCGTCTTTTAAACTAGAAAGTTTGAAGGTCGATGTATTCATATTCATTCGTACAAAAAAAAATGCTTTGTTTGGTCATAGGATCAAGGGTGGGTGGTCATAACCGCCATCGTTTCCAATTTTTAGACCAACTACGTTCCCTCTATCTTTCTATTTCTGGCGCCTATAGTGTAGATGTCCAATATCCAGGTCCGGCTCTATTTCTTGCGGGATCATATGAACTCAAAGATACGATTACTTTAAAAAAAAATGGTTTACTCTTATTTTATTATTTGTCTTTTTCAAGGATCTATAATATCGAAAGTTCTTCTATTGGTCAAAAAATCTAGGTAAAATTCAGTTCTAAAACCTTATACCTAAAAGTGCCTGAATGCCCTTTCTTAAACGATTCTATAGAAACATTTGTCGGAAAACTGGTGGTTAATAATGAAAATGCTTTAAAATCTTGAACCAAGCTTTAGAATGTAGCCCAAAAATTTTATACTTTTTTTTTACCACGATTTGAAACGAGTCCACTAAAAAGGGATGTTTAAAAAAAATCTAAAATCTAGATTAAAAGACTAGAACTTAGCTGAAAAATTAACGAATTATTAAAGTAATAATTCAACAGCAAAATTCGACGAAACTTTGTGATTTTAGTGCAAAAATGGGTTAAAAGTGTCACAATTTTGTCTTTTTAGGCTTAAGAACAAAATTCAATTAAAACTGAAGAGTTAACTAAATCTTCTACTTTAGATAATTCGATAAAAAAATTTGGTAAAAATTATAATTTAGATGGAAAATGCCTAAACATCTTAATTGAAAGTCGAGAGTCCAACTCAAAAATCAATTAAGAGGCGTTGCTTTGTAACAATTATTTTTTACTTTAGACTAAAAGTCAATAATTTAGCTCAACAATAGATTTTCTGATTATATCTGGTACTAAACGGATGTGTTACTGTCTCTCTTAAAGGTTTTTATTTTTCATTAAGATTTTAAATTCGTTATTAATTATTGCTTGATGGTTTGTAATTGTTTTATTTCTGAGTTTTGTTGTTCAACTTTCAATTTCACTTTTTGTGGAGAAATTTTTTATTCCAATTTCACCTTTCCACTGATAAGGCCCTTAAGGGGTGAAACGCTTTTGGTGTATTATTGGCTCTGTAAAATATTAATCAATCTGTTGTTTCCAATTTTGGATTTATTTATGGTAATAAAACCCGTTAAAATAAATAGCAAATGGTTAAAATAATAGATTAGAAGCTTGTAATAGGTCTCCTTTACAGCTTAATCATACTTTAAGTCGTAAATTTGCCGCCCACGGGCAGTGTCTGAATTACCTGAGCGCTAGCGACGGCTCTGGATGTTTTGGACAACTCAGGGCCGAATTATATAGTAAGCTGAGTAAGCAGGAACTTAAGGCCCCAAGACGATGGGGGCCCGTTGACGTTTAAATGAAACATTTTTTCCAAAATTTCGTTTGAACGTTGCAACTTTTTTTAAATTCGGTTTCCGAAAAAGCCCATTTAATCATCGATATCTTGTTTCTTTTCTGAGGAATTGAAATTTGTAAATAAGCATTAGAACAATCGTTTCTTGGTGCATTCTCCGTTTTGGAAAATGTTGGAGAAATTCTAAATTACAGAGGGAAATCTTGGAGTATGTTTTTTAGATATTTCCCCATATAACTTGGCCAATATTATTTGTTTCGCAACTATTGTCAGGCAGTTTTTCGATACAATTGTTGGTTTTCCGGAAAATTAATGAAAACGTCGATATTTTTTTGTATAATTTTTAGGAGAAGGAATTATAGAATACATGGTTTGAAAGCTTGTCCATGGAGAAATTCGTCTATATGCGCGATTTTCTCCATCATTTTATGTTATTTACACTTATTAAAAGTAATTATTTTGCAAATAAAATAAATAAATTCGAGCTTATCGTCGAATTTCAAGAAATAATGTTTGTGTATTGTTGCAAAAGTAAATAAAAGGTCCGAAAGGGACGTAAATCCGGCCCTGTGACAACCCTCCACAATCAACGCTCTTATCAAATATGCAATTTTTTTATTAGTTTATCATAGATTTATTTAAATAACCGTCACTATTATCAATTCGCGACTACAAAAGGTGCAACTGTTCGGAAAATATAACAAAAAATTTGCCATTTCATTTAAAAATTTCGTTATATCAACCATACAACACACATACACACAATAATCATATTGTTCTGCTTAATATCCTCCAATAAGAGCCCAGGTAAGATTTCTATTGAAAAAAATCATGAATGTTTCAAGTTCACCACACAAGTAGCTATTGTACCGATCTACCTGAGTAGCGAAACAAAATAGAAGTGTGAAATACCAAATTAAACAATCTCCTCCTCATTTTTATCAATTAATTGTCTCTATTGCCATTAATTGAAGCTGTTTAAAATTCAATATCACGATTCGCATTTATCAAAAAAAATTTGCCCAATACACCAAAATTATTGTTAATTTTCCACCCTTCAATAGCATCAATAGTTTGAATAATGACTGATGGAATTTATTAGGGGGCAATCCACCGTAACTAAATACAACGTACATTCATTCGACAATTTTTCCCTGAAACGGATGCACATACAGAAACGTACCAGATACGCTGTGAAATTTGTTCGAAAAGGAAAAAATAAAATCGAATAGTTTGGCTGAATGGTCATTCCGTTTTCGTTCAATAGTCACCTGTTTCCAATCAATTTTTTTTTTGGGTAATTCTTCGTTTTTGTTCACCGATAATACGCTTTGATTTGTAGGCTTTTTTCTATATTTTAATTTCCTCTCATACAATTAAAACGCTATAAATTCAAGTATTTTACAATATTTTTGTGTTTGATAAATCTTCATAATACACAGAAAACCTTGACAATGCTCGTTGCTTTTGCTATGGTCGAATTTTTAAAATTTATTTATTTACGGGAAAAATTTCTATTGTATACACGCATACAAATTTTGAAATATTTATGGTTGGCAGGGTTAAATTTGTGGTAAATTACGTTATGCTTATTAATTTTATTGCAAAACTTCTATTCTTGACAAGTTCAAAATTTAACAACTTCAATTTTCAACAACGATAATAACAAGGGGAATCTGTCGGCTAACCGATAATTATTGGACATATCTACATCGTAAAGTTTTATTAGTGTGCTTGCATTTTTCAAGAAAATTTACACTGTTTATGTTGATTCATGTTAAAATAATTTTGTCGTCTTCCGGCAGAATTTTTATTTCAATATACAAATAACAAGATTTCCCCCCTTGTATTTGGACGTATTCTCCGATTTAACCGTTTAACCTTTAAAAAAAAATATGTAAAAATCGATGTAAACTCCGTTTATTTTCATGCATTGAGCAAATACTGAATCAAAATATTAACTTAAGTCACATCCAACAGCGATAACAGATAAATTTGTTTATAAAATCCCGCAATTTACGCGGCAAGTTATACCTCTATTGCGCCACTTTTTAAACGCTGTCTTGATTTACACGAACTCATTTTACGCGATCCCGTTCTTCTCGCTTTTCTCAACAGTATTCCAGAAAAAATGTAAAAGATTGCCACTCGTTCCAGGAGAAAACGGAAAAAATCAATGTTGGGAGGATCCTCAAGTCATTCTCTAAGTTATTTTAACTGTGCAATTGGTTGGTAAATGTCTCAACATTATCAGAATCGAGCATTTTTTGGCCGACTTTCAAGTGAGCTACGAGGTCCCAATTTTGATGAAATGTTCTATAAAGACTGCCTAATAAATTCTTCGACTGACATTAAACTATTCCTGCTTAAAGTATTTATAATCATTCTTACTTGCAGTACCGTAACATGGCAAATCTGCTTCTAGAACGTAAATCAGAAGTAGCGCTCTTAATTTAGGATTAAAAAAAGAATTTAAAAGAAGTTAAAATTCAACTGGAAAAAGCCTCTAAAATTGTCTCATTTTTTGATGATTTATAACAAAATTTGCTACAAGCCGCTGATTTGAGAAGAAAACATCAAAAAATCTGGTTAATCGATTAAGTGCCAAAATTTGTAACATTTTCACAATTCATTAATGAAATTTGCTAAAAAAAAACGACTTAAGACAAACATTTTTGTTAAACTTAAACTAAAAACCGATTGTTCAGCTCAGAAATTGATTAAATTTTTTTGAATCGACTGACTTAAGTCACTCCCAACAGCGATAACAGATTAATTTGTTTATAAAAATCGGTTTTACGTGACCTATCCTTATCATTAAATCCCTCAATTTAAGCTGCAAATTATACCTCTATTGTGCCACTTTTTAAACGCTGTCTTGATTTACACGAACTCATTTTACGCGATCCAGCTGGAACGCACCGCGTAAATTGAGGGACAGGTGTATTACAACTCTCTAAAGCGCCCGTTCAATTACAATTTAAACAACAAGTCAAGTCGCCCAAATCAAAGTAGATATCGTATAGGATTATTTTTTTGAAATCGTGTCTTATGCGAGCCATCAAGCCGTAAATTGATAATAATTGAATAAAAGAATCACGTAGTCATTCGCACACACAAATCCGTCATGTTTTTATTGCGATTAATTTCCACGAAACTGGCAACAATGAAGACTTCAATAAAATTATGACTAATCGAATTTTGCTGTAGGAAATAATTGAAATTTTCCCACAAACACGCATATTTCAATAAAATTAATTAAAACTATCATTATAAGGGACGATTATCAACCTGTATACAGTTAAGGGGATTCCGGACAAATGTGTCGATTCGGCGTGCGAAAACAGTCATTTTTCAAACAACGATTACTCGCTTGTTTTTTAAGATAATGTCAAAAATTGACGCCCGTTGGATAGAGCATTTCAAGGTGCATGCTCCAAAGCTTTTTATTTTGAAAAAATGTGATAAAATTCTGAACTGCAGATAAAACTCTTAGACCTTGTTTTTTCGCAGATTTTCCTTCATAACTGGCTAAAACTTAGCCAATATCAACGATTTTCAATATTTTTCAATTGATTTACATAGAAACTTGAAAGAGCTTTCCAAATATGTAAGAATTTTCCTGATATGTT
>JAZBGW010002024.1:0-12968 GCA_037464815.1 Mylabris variabilis | reverse complement strand
CAATAAATACAAACTGCAATCTACTTATTCTATTATAACTTTCTCTAAAGAGGGTGGTTCTACAAATTTGCTATGGCTGAAACTCTCTCCAACACTCCCTACTCCCCCGCGTTCTTCCGCTGATGAGAGAAAGAGCCTGACTTACACGAACCGAAAAACGTGATATTCCTCGCTCAAGAATCGGTCTCTTTTATGTGCACTCGAGTGTACATGTGTATGCACATACCTATTAATATAAATATTATAAATCTAATACTACACTTGGTAATTGAAATTAAAAACACATTAGAAATTGTATGTCTTTATTATTTGTCAAATAAATTGGGGCGAATGTGACATAAAAATCGTCAAATTCTTGCTTATTTTCCATCTTATGTAGTTATATACCCACATTAAATAGTTCCATTTGTCGGCTCGGCATGTAAATATGTATAAATGTGTAAATTACGTTCCGAAATGATCTATTTGACATGGAAAACAACTAACGAGAGGACAACATTTACCTATCTAATCATCATTGCGGTTGTTGTGATGAATTCTGGGTTGTGTAACAAATTGATGTAGTTTAAACTAGAACGCAATATCTGAAAATACAATACATATATACCTACAATAATATAACTTTCTATTTACCCCCTGTCACATTTAAATTTATCAACAATAACATAAATTCTATCGATTGTAGATTTTAAATGAATGAATGAATGGTTTTTAGATATCTATTTAGCTGATTTAGTTATTTTAGTCTTTTTTTATCCAAACATTCATCGCTTCTTTCGTTTAAAATACAATTTGATCCTGTATCTTGAATTGAATCAACTATCTGAAATGATTTTTGTTAGGAATTGATTTGGAAGCATAATATTTCATTGGTGTCTAGATATCTTTGTAAAACGATTATCAGGCTATTTTTTATCAAGGAGTTGCACCGGAAGCTGTTTTAAATCTTTCTAATTTAACCATTCGATTATTAGTTGAAATGTTTTTTTGGTTTTTCAGAAAAGAGGGAGAGTAAAAAAATTAAAAAATATATGGTACCTAAAATGATTATATACTTAAATTGTATAAAATTTTAGATTGGCATTGATAATTACAAGTTGTAGTACGGCAGGATACATCTGTTTATAGTCTCAACATCCAAATTGGAATTACATCGAGATTAATTCAACCCTTTTTCCCTTCTGTTCTCAATTGACACACCATCCTATTCATATTTCATTCGCATACTACACAAATCCATTCAACCATGTATTTATTGGATACATACATACATACATTCGTCTATACCTAATGTATATGATGGTATATTTGATAAAATATTTTTTATATATGTATATATTTTATGTATATACTAATGGTCTATATGGGTGATGATCTGATAAATTCAGTTGTGAGGGTGTAATTGTACTTGTTGGAAATAAAATAGCGCCAGGGAATTTAAACAGTTGTCTTGGGAATAAGTCTGGGTCGGCGCAGGTGAAGGACCACGGCAAATCTTATTACATGAGACGAGAGGGCGTTGTTGAGATAACTTGTAGAGAGAAAACAGAATCGATGCAAGTTTAGGTTTTTCGATATAAGTTTTGTTGCTAGAACTAAACATACAAAAGTACAATATATGCAAATATGTACTTATTTTAACATAGGTTGATGGTATACAGTATATCTGATAATCAACTTGATAGTTCATTATAATATCTAATAGGTTGAAGGCAATGTTGGTGCATTAAATTTAATGTCACCCAGTTTTAAGTGATTGTATAACATACCAATATTTGATAATTAAAACTCAAAACATAAAGGAAATTAATCGATTTCACTCACCCATTAATATTGAGATAAATTTAAGAGAGAGAGAGAGATCGATTAATTTGTTTCAAGTCGAATCATTTTTGATATTATTATTATTTTTGGCTTCTTGTAACTTATCTAAAACATGACAAGCTTGCGGAATATTGGTATGTAAGTATGTTTCTAGTTGCAATTGCCAGGATGTAATCATAAATACATGATTAGTATTATAATTATTAAAGATTATATTTTTCTTGCTGCTTCTCGTTTTTATTTTTAAGAATAATATTTCAAACTTGATTATATTAAAAAGAGATAATACGATGAAATGTCCCCCACATCCCTCCCTTTTAAAATTGAAATGCAGTACATTGAACTTACTGATAGCGTTAATATAACATTGCAGAAAGTTTAAGCTCAACTTGAAGATAATTCATAAAGTTATTCAACCGTAAAATTATTTATTTATGATCACAAATATATTATCGTCAAAATTTTAGTCTATAATCAAAAATATTGAGCATTCTAAGTTATCTATTTAGTTTAATACATAATTATAATGCATATTTAATACATTTCTACATTCCGCCATTTAATAGCAAATTCATTACTTACTTTGTATACAGAATTCACAAATAAACGAAGACTTTATATTATGTATGTATATACAGGGTGTACTCCACATAGCAGTTAGCTGTGCCTTTCTTACCTAGTATCGTAGCTTAGTTCGGCCATTTGGAAAACATTAACAAATGTCAAATGTAATAAATTATGAACCAAGTTACGATACTGCGTAATCAAAAGCACAGGTGAAAAACGGTTGTACAGCTAGGTGCATAGAAAAGATGACGATAGTTGTGATGCTGTGTAAGTCAGACTTTTCGAGGAAGGTCCTAACAGGTCAGAATTGGAAACGAAAGATATTCAACCAAAAATATTAGGCGGAAATGGTCCCACCCTCTTTCCTTCAAGATGGAGAAAGCTTAGTTTACACAACAAATAATGGCTATTTCTCGCTCAAGGGCCATTACTTTTTCCATGCACCTAGCTGTACATCCCATATACAGCTTCTTCTTTTACTATTTGACGTGTTATTATTTTATTTTGATTTGTTTTGTTGTTTTATTTCAGGTGGTAGTAGAGTCATCAACATCGGCTTTAGAATATGGTGATCTCACCGTTGAAGAAGGATCTCCTGTCAATCCAGACTTGCATTTTGATTCACAGCTTATGCACTTATACGTTATGACGGAGAAAAAGGTAAAATTTAATGATTTTTTTTTTATTTTCTAAAATTATTAATTACCTGTTTAACGTCGAAAAATCAGTGACCCAAACAAGTCTGCGTACAACCAGTAGAATTTACAATAAATAAATGACAGATTACAATGTGGGGATACATGAAGTCGTCCTAACACGTTATATGGGGCTGCTGCTGTAAATATACCAAATTCGTATAGAACTCCTATTAGTTGGTGGGCGATTTGAAAAATATTTCTAGGACTTGTAGGGCGGTATCTGCAGAACATTTTACCAAAATTAGAACCGCTTAGCTCATTTTGAAGTCGGTCTGTCGTGATTTTCAAAAACTAGTTACACATGCTAAACAATTTAGAATGACTCGAGAATTCTCATAATATTGATTTTTTTTTAGATTTTTTCTGGATCGTGAAAAACTGTTTCTCATTTTTTTCTAGATTGCAATGGAGAAAAACGATAAAAATCAATGTTGGGAGGGTCTCCGAGTCATTCTTAGTCGTTTAACGTGCTTATCTCGTTTTTGAAAATCGCAAAAAAACAGTAAAAATTTCCTTTCTAGGCAGACTTTTGTGCAATATCTATAAGGAAATTGAAATTGGTTTTACAATTGTGCCGTTATTTATGGTTATATTTTCAAAATATTTGACAAATTTCGAGTACGTAAATGTAGAATTGTAATAGACAATAATATAATATAATTTAAACAAGTAAATATTATTATTATTTTCATTATTAAAGTATGTACGCAAACTTCTGTGGGCTGCTGTAGGTTTAACATTATCAAGTTTTTAATTTTACACTAATTCAATTTGTTATGATTAATTTAAACTCATTTTGGAAGTAGAGATTTTCTTAAAATTTCAATGGATGTTTTTTTGAATATGTATTCATTCTTATTATCAAGAGACATTGTTGATTTTGAAAAGTATCTTGTTTGAAGACAATATTTATTAAATTTAAAACATAGAGTTCATGAAGCTATTTATTATATAAACAACAACCATTTGAAAAGAAAGATATGATCAATGAAAAATTTGTTCCACCCTGTTGAGAATGACGCATGCTTGTTTCGTTGTAAATGTTTTCCCTGTACTTTTTCCGTTTTTTTCCTTCCCTTTTTCTTTGGTGTTTTTTTCTCTTTTGAATTAGAAGAGAACGTGTGGCGTCTTGGCACTACGTGCGTGTCTTAATGCTAGATTAAGTTTGTTTTCTTTCACATACAACATGCAATAGCTCATACACTATGCACACTCTAAGATAAAACTGGTAAAACGTCCGAAAGAAGAACTATCTTGGCTTAATTGGTATAGCGAAAACTCTCAAAGGAGTCTTCAATGTACTACCTTTGAAATAATCATAAATATTTTAGTCTGACAGGTTTGAATTTTTTATATATAATTCGTTGCTGTATCCCGGTAATGTCTTCAATAAATGTACTATGTACATGAATGTATAGCCTAAATATAAATAAATGTAGGTATTCAAGTTTACCTGCCATCCCTTAGATATACTTATCCATATACTTAAAATTAATTCAATTAAATTAAAAATTATAATTTAACTATGTGCGGATGCACAAATCGAAGACTTGGCAATTTTGTTCGAAGAAACAAACTCTAAATATCCATATAATAATATTCAGAAATTTATAAATAAAAGGGGGACGCTTAAAACTTGTAACATTTAATACAAGTTCGAGCATGTCTTTAAAGATTCATCGTTAAATCATGATCACATTTATAACACAGGGGCGCACACACATATCATAGTATGTTTAAAATGAAGAAATTCACACAGTGAAATTTTAGATAAATTCAAAATAAATTCGGTTGATTGTTTTTCTTCGAATAGAAAATCATTCAAAATGATCATTTGGAATATAGAGACGATATTATCTCATGACTAGTCTCATAAAATTTATCAGATAGTTGCTTATATTGATCTTGATAATATTATTGGAAGTATACTTTCTAAATAAATGATTGCTGTATCAAGTCTGGCCAATGTTTATAGAAATAAATTAAATGCTTAATTTTTTTTTCATTTCGAATCAATATAAACATATCGGTAATTTTGGTTATTTGAAAATTTTTCATTTGTTTAATTGTAGGTGTCAAAAGTAAAAGTCCAGGAATGCAGCGTCTACAGAAGTTGTTTGGAATGTTTAGGAGCAAAGGATCCATACTGTGGTTGGTGTTCATTAGAAAACAAGTAAGTCATTTATTTTTACATTCGAAATTTTGTTTTTATTTACACGAAATAAGTTTTTTTAAATAATAATAACGATAATAATAATAATAATTGAATCAGTTGAAACGGCTTAAGAATCAAATTGAAATCCACAAAAACCTTGGCATTTTTCTTTTCGGATTGTATTTTTTTGCTGTATGTATGTGTTTGTTTAATGGACATTCCTCTTTGTCACAGAATAACTATTTATAAAAGTGAGACAAAGAGAAAAGACGTGTAGGAGAATTAAGAAGATTATTTGTTATAATACAACTTTATAACAAATGATAATATTAAAAGATTCAATTATTAATATAAATTTAATGAGAAAATTATGTTAATAAAACTAATATCTGTCTATTTAAGAAATGTCTAGTGAATGAACAACAGTCATTCATACATAACAAACTATAATCTAATTTGAGGTACATATAATATAAGGGAAATTTCATCAAGTCATTGAGAATTTTAATATTAACATAGAAGATGAAGTTTATATTCATAAAATATAGGACTCTATGAATCCATATCTATCAGTCTATGTATACAGATTCAGTATAGCAATAATTTAAATTAAAATGAATAAATCTGTAAGAGTGCAAGTTTTAAAATAAGCACCTTGAGACCTATTATAATTAAAAAAAAAAACATAGTTTTCATTTAATTCAAAATTTATAATACCATATCTGACAATTATAAGACTTCATGTACAGCTAGGTGCATGGAAAAGGTAACGGCTCTTGAACGAGAAATGCCCGTTCTTTTAGTTGTGTAACCCAAGCTTTCTCCATCTTGAAGGAAAGCGGGTGGGGCCATGTAAGACTCTGTAATGCCCTTATTTCCACCTATAATTTTTATTTGAATATGTTTCTTCTCTAATTCTGACCTGTCAGACATTCTGAGGACCTCCTTCGTTAGCCTGATTTACATAGCCTCACAACTATCGTTATCTTTTTCATGCTCCTAGCTGTAAAAAAAATGTATACAAAGTAAAACATGTAAGTGATGGATAGAAAATCACCAATACTATCAATTTCGAGTAAATATCTATACTACTACTTACAATTGCAAGGTGAAATATTGTTGTCCGTCTAGGGGAAAGCGGGGTAAAATGGTCGTTGGGGGTAAATTGAATTTCTGTAATTATTTGAATATAAATACATTTACACACATGAAATCAAAAACAATAATGAAGTCTAATGTCGTTGTGAAGGTAAATAAATCAACGATTTTTTGAATTTTCGTATTCCTGTGAAAAAAAAGCAAAATTATTGTTTTGATGCTTCCTAATTTACATTTTTAGTTTACAATTACTTCTCATTAAGTTAATACATTAAAATTTATTTCATCGACTTGTGCAATCATTAAACTATTTATTAACCATCATAAAATACATTTATTTTAAAAAATATTCTTATAAAAATGTAATTCGAGGAAAATTGGTCGAGGAAAAATTGTTTGGTGGCAGCGCAGCTGTATACGCATAGACGACCGTTTTTTAATGCATTAGCTGTCCACTCTCGTTTATTTTATCTCACTTGGAATAAAGTGCACTTTTTCGAATATTTATAAATAATCATTAATAATAATAATATTATCTTAAAATGATTAATTTAAATGATCGATGAATATTTATTGAAGATGAAAGTTTATGTTAAAATTATTTAGGAAGGAACTGATTGTAAAAATCAATTATTGAATTACTGCACACTTTTCGTCGTCCAATTTACCCCACTTTCCCCTATATACATATATACATACATATTATGTGTGTGTGTATGTGTATAGACAATCAGTGTTTTAATTGTAATTATTCATTAAAAGCAGCTATTGCGCTCCTGGTCGTCGTATCCAGGTGTACTAATGGTAAAATCAATATTCCGTCAACGATCCCCAATTTGTCAACCATTACATTACAACTACCATAAATATTAAATTATACATTAAATTTCAATAACTATCTAGCCAGCACTTATCTATAATATATGAATAGGTACGTACACATAGAAATATCTAAATATGTGGTATCTATATGTATTGTCTCTTCGTGAAGACCCAAACCAAATCGATTTATACCCTTACCCCCTCCTTCATATACGTACTTTGGTATTATTTAATTTGAATATGAACATTTTTCCTAAACTCAAAGTAATATCATCTTAAATTATTACGATTCTGTGTGCGACCGATTAACGACTATAAAAAATAATGCACTCGAGAAAGAGTGCAATAATTGAAATTGAAGCTATCTGTCGGAATTATATAAACCGATTGCGGTATTTTACAATTAGTCGATTATTAATTAGTATTATGATTAATAATAACAGTGGCTTATCCTGATCAATTATCATTGCATTTTACTTTCTTTTTAATAAAAATGGGGGTAGTTTATTACTTTCACATTTTTATATACATCGTTATAAACGCACCAAAAATAATATGTTTATGCCATTGGATGGACTGTTTTCGATAATCCTTCAGGCGCTAATGCAGTTTATTTGTTCAAATTTGATAGTGTTGGCAAATTGCTCGAAATTAACGGTATAATTTCGATTTAAACATTTAATAGTTTTTTTCCCTATTGTTTTAAATAAAACTTATAATGGAGCTGTAATAGTAGTTCAATATGATTTTAATTACGTATTTTTATCTACGACTTATATATAAAGTGACTGATATACTTGTGGTTTTTGCAATATAATGCCCTATATTATTTCCTACCTTTTTTCTGATCGGCTTACGAGAGGGAATAATGGTTCATTATTCCCTCTCGTAAGTCAATCAGAAAATAATATTTGAATCGTTATTTCTCTCTAATGTCAAAAAACAAATATAAATAAAATGCGTTTCAAAAGTAGTCGAAAGTGTCTGTTTTTTGTGCAATTTTGAATCATAGTTTCTGTGAGAATACCATGATAACGGCAAAAAGAAATAAAACTACAGTTATAACAAATACTTAGTTGTGAGAATATAGGTAGTATTTATAATGGAATGTGATCAAGAAGATGATTTTAGTAATAGATAAAATGGTTTATGTCAAATGTAAGGAACCATGGTAACGACAAAAAATAAATAAAACGACAGTTTTAACAAGTATTTCTAAAGTGTCCGATTTTTTTGCAATTTTATAATCTAAAATGATGAAGGAGAGGTAAATATTCTTGTACACCACCAGTGCCTGTACACTTAGAAATAAGTCGTAGATAAAGTATATTACACTTAATAATAATAAAATATTGTTTACTAAAAATCGTCCCATGTATTTCGATGCGTCTTATCGTCCCAGAAATATGATATTTCAATGGTTTAATAATGATAGACAGCAAATTTTAAAAATTTGAATGCTTTAACAGGCAAAATATGTACAACTTTCTAGGAGAGGCCCTGTTTGTTAAAAAAAAATTAGACGATAAACAATTGACTAATATTTTATTCAAGCCAGTTCAATTCGTTTCGCTTTATAGTACAGATAATTCTCGTATACTTATTAATAAGACTCTTAAAAACGGCGTATTATATGAATTCTTGTTGTACGAAATAAAAAATTAGAGTATAAAAACAGTGTTGGTTTAAAGTTCATTTTTTTTTTATTGATACATTTCCTTGATCATTATTGTTGAACGAGGACGTGTCCTTTCCAGTCAGATATTCCAATTTTCAGTTGCATGCTTATTTTTTTTGTTACCTTTTTTTGCGAAGAAAAATTAAATTTTTCATAAAATTCAAGGAATTTTATGGCAGCTTTGATAGAATAATCGAGATATTCTGCTTAATTTTTTCTTGGCTTTTTTTAGTTTGTTTTTCGTCATATTTTTTACAATTTTATTAATTTGTTTAATGATAGGACGTCCAATTGGCCTATTCAGGGCCGGCGCATTCATATGTGCATGTTGTACACAGCACGAGGGCGCCAATCGAAGGGGGTACCAATCTAATAAGAAATCAATCTAAACGGATATAAACTGTGACGATTTTATAGACTAGTAAATAACGCAAACTAATTCTTAACACAAAGGCGCCAAACATGTTAGTGCCGGCTCTGGGCCTGCCGACAGGACAGTTTGTTCTGCCAGCAGGCCCCAAAACAAAAATTGTGCTGTTACAAAAGACGCGGTTTTTGTAGCAGAACAAAATGATAACCAATAGAAATAGCGCAAAAAATGGCCAATTTGAAGTGCAAGTTTCAACTTAATGGCTTTAGCAGTTTCCGAGTTATAGACACTGTAACGTTTTTATTCATCAGTGGCGCACTGGGCAAGAAGTACCAATTAATTTTAATAAAGAAGATTTATTTATCTACGCCTATGGCTTATATATGTGTACTGTACGAAGAAAAAAATGTCCTGCTTGAAAGACAAAATGCTATACAGATCCTTGGACGTTCTATCTTTAAGTATAAAAATTGACTTCTAACAAATAAAATAATAAGATCAATTAAATTCAGTTTGTCATTTGAGTAGTACCAATTTTGAAAATAGAAATTATATCTGCTAGTTCTTTTAGCAAATAAAATCAAAATAACCGCTTCGATAATTTATAAATTCAAGTTGTTTTATTGTTAATTTTTCAATACGTAAGCTGAAATGGTTTATGAAAATAGAGAAAAATATGCTTATTCGTTAGACTATTGTTGAAGAAGTAATTTAAATGATTATTATAATTATTTTACATCTTTCTAGTCATAGAACATAAAGTAAAATTCTAAGTATTTGAATTTTATTAAAAAATAAATCGAATTTTTTAATCAGATTTATAATAATAATAATAAAGTAAAAACAGGAATAAAATTGAAAATTCAGTTTTATAAGCTTCTTAGCGTTCACTATTTGAATTTGATGAATTATACAGGGTGCCCCGTAAGTCACGCATTTCTTCCTAATGTTGCTAAGAACAGATAGGGGATGAAATTATAGGACGAAAAGTCCTATATCATTTTGTCATCTGACGCACAGGTAATTAGTTATTAATTAAATCATGTAACCAATCAGGTGCTCACTATAGCGATAAAAAGAGAAGAGGAACCAGTCTTGACGGTAGAACGCGGGAACGGACCAGTTAGCAGGCTGCCGCGACAGTCGTTCAAACAAAAAGTGCACCTGATTGGTTAATTAGTTTAATTAATTACGAATTACCTGTGCGTCAAATAACAAAATGATATAGGACTTTTCGTCTTAGAATTTCATCTCCTCTCTGCCCCTTGGGAGGAAATGTGCGATTTACGGAACAGTCTGTATATATGTTTATATTGTTAGTGACAATACTGGGTGTTTGTTTTAAATGTGGTCGTGATTTTCAAAAACAAAGTGAACACATAAACCGATTAAGAATGACTCGAAGATCCTCCCAGCATTGTTTTTTTTTTTAGTTTTTCCTTATTGTATTGTAAAAAAGTGTGGAAAAATTCTGAATTTTAAAGGAAAATCTTGGAGCATGTCAAAAAATCTTAAACAAGATCTTGTCTACAACCTTAAAGATAAAAAGTCGACTCGAGACCCGAAAAATCCAATTTATGAAAAGCAAAAAAAATAGAAAATTTTCATTATTTAACTTTTCTTAACTTTTCGGCCCCATCAACCTGATGTACCTAGACAGAGAAGAAACCCCTTTGAAAAATGGAATAATAAGGAATTTATAAGTTGAGGTAGAATTTCCAAAAATAGCATCAGTCTTCTTATTTTCAGTGATGTTTATATATTTTTCCACTAGTGGAAAAGTTAGCAAATCGGTTAAGATTCTTATTATTGTCATCCATATTGTTTCTAAAAAATAGTAGGTACTAGTTTGTTAGGAGGAAGTTGGAGTCCGGCCTCTACTCAATATCCGAAAAAGCGACAATTTTTTTTTTTAATAATCGATTTCTCGCTTATTTTCTGAGTTATTCAAACGCTGTAATTGAATTAGACATTTCACGGTGCATCCGAAGGGATTTTCCATTTTGGAAAATTTTAAAATTTTCACTAAATTCCAAAGTGCAAAGGAAAATGTTAATTTTTTTTTAAATCGCGCAATTTCTACAATTTTAAAGATAAAAAATTGTACAGCAGTTCATTTGAAAGCTTCTTTATGGGCGGAGAGCAGATGGTTTGCGAAAAATCCAACTTTGGAAAATCAAAAAAATTGTCAGTTTTTCGGACATCGAATAGAGGCCGGACTCCAGCTTCCCCTTAAGACAATTGATTGCTTATTTGTTAGACATAAATAAACAAAAAAATCATTAAAAAGTTGACGCTAAACCAATGTGAAGCTGCATTAATTTACTACCAACCTAGTAATAACGTCAGTTAAACGAGACTAACTTAATTGTCTGTTGAATACGTATTGTACAACCAGATAATTTTAATCTGAAGTTTTAATTTAAGTTTGCGGTCTAATTCTACGTTAAGTTTTACCGGAGATTGTACAATTGGCCCTAAGTCATTTTAAACGTGCAGCAAATCTTTGACAATCGCGAATTTTTCTGAAACGGACGTTTTTTGACCAATTTCCCGGTGACCTGCCAGGTTCTAATTTTGCTAAAATGGTCTCCAAGATCCCCTTACACCATCCTTGATATATTATTCAAATCGCTGATTAACTAATAAGAGTTTCATAAAAATCGACTAAATACATTTAAAACAAACATACACATAGGGGAAAGTGGGGTAAAATGGTCGTTAGGGTAAATTGAATTTCTGTAATAATTTGAATGTAAATACGTGTATACACATGAAATCAAAAACAGTGAAGTGTAATATCGTGGTGAAGGTAAAGAAATCAACGATTTTTTGAATTTTGAATTGTTTTGATGCTTCCTAACCATTAATTCGAGGAAAATTGGTCGAGGCAAAATTGTTTGGTGACAGCGCAGCTGTATACGCATAAACGACTGTTTTTAATGCATTAACTGTCCCCTCTCGTTTATCTAATTCTCTTTAGATAGAATGCAGCATTAGTTTTTATTAATTAATTGACTAAAATGTCTTTAATATCTTGTACTGATTTTACTGTGTTGTTACTGTGTAACAACAGTAGGATATTGAGGTTTTTCAAGAGGATAGTTTTGCATGTATGAATAATGATTTTCTAATACTTTTTTGGGGTGAAACCTATTTACCCTCAATAAAGTTCAATTTATACCTGTCATGGAACAAAGTGCATCTTTTGGACTACTTAAAAATAATCATTAATAATAATAATATTTTCTTAAAATGATTAATTTATATGATCGATGAATGTTTATTGAAGATGAAAGTTTATATTAAAATTATTTAGGAAAGAACTGGTTGTAAAAATAAATTATTGAATTAATGCACACTTTTCATCGTCCAATTTACCCCATTTTCCCCTATCTACATATCTACTTGTATTTGTTTTCGTATTATGCGAAATGATGAAATTGCTTATAATATTCAGGTGTATATTATTTTTCTAAGTGGTATACAGTAAAATATTGATAATGTTTTTGTTTTAAATTTGTGAGTAACTAGAAAAAAATACAGATAAACATACGGACATGAACGATAAATAATGAATCACCGTCGTCATCATTGTAATTCGTTTATCTAAAGGGATGTTGAAATTGAGAGTTGAACGACCATTGATTTTTTTCCCTCTTATTCTGGTACTTAAAGAAAAAAAGAGTTATTAAAATATTTAATTACATAACAAATTCATGTAAATTGACTAGTTTAAGATTATGATTACGATTA